>AWYD02001481.1:0-24510 GCA_000504365.2 Pseudocercospora pini-densiflorae CBS 125139
GATATAGTATAAGTATTATATTAGTATATCTATAACTAGTATTAGCGAGATAATATTTCTCTTTAGATACTCCGAAGCTATACCTTTCTACTATATTATTAAATACTATACTATTATATATAGAGCCCTTCTATCTAGATAATATAAATATAAAGAGCCTATCGAAGTTAACGATAGTAAGTATATTCTAGTAGATTTAGCTTTTATAATCGCGATATCGATACTATTCTTCTATATTAATAAAGGCCTTAATCTTCGTACTATTAAGTACTCTAATATAGTCCTTAAAGAAGAGCTAATATTTAGGTCCTCTTACTTTTATACTATACGAGTCTTTAACCCTTATAGATACTACTAACTTCTAATAAAATAGTATTAATACGTCTAGTACTTTATAGATAATAGACGAGATCTTTAAAGGTATATAATAAAAGTCCTTAGTAAGGTTATAATAAGGCTCTTTTACTATAAGATTAAGAAATATTAATAACTTCTATTGTAAGGGCGTGCTTAGTCATCAGGTCTTGGCGCCAAGCCTTGACCCTATATATCTCTATAGTTCTTGCGATTACTAAGCAGACCCGGAGATTCTAGACTTTTAGCCTATAGCGAGTAGCTAAGGTTCTTACAATTATCTCCGGGTCGCTCTTCGATACTTAGCGGCGGCGTGGCTTAGTAGTAGCGCGTACGTCGACCCCGTTTCGAACGCGCGTAGCGCAGGCGACGGCCAAGCCTTCTCGGCGAAACGTGCGACCGACCCGGCGGGGTTAGAATACGTTACGACCCGGCGGGGTTAGAATACGTCACGACCCGACGGGGTCCAGATTGCGCCCGAGAGACAGGGCCAGAAGTCGCGGTGTGACCGCGCAATTTGACCGGCTTGGTGCGCCAAGTACGGGGCCGCTACGGCTACGGTACGTAGCGAGGACGCAGTGCGAGGTCGCTCCTCGGCATAAGTCGTGTATTCCGCTACGAAAGCGCACGTAGCGATGACGGTAGAAGTGCCGGGAAGTCGATGACTTTTGCCTCGGTATGTACCGGTCTCTCCCAAGTGCTTCGGGACGAAGTACGGGGAAGGGGGAGATAATTGTAAGGGCGTGCTTAGTTATCAGGTCTTGGCGCTAAGCCTTGACCCTATATATCTCTATGGTTCTTGCGATTACTAAGCAGACCCGGAGATTCTAGACTTTTAGCCTATAGCGAGTAGCTAAGGTTCTTATATCTATATAGTAGTAATACTATAGCCGTCTTTAATATTAGGCTTGTAGGCTTAAACTATATTATATAGGTCTAGAAATTAAGAAGGCGTAAACTAGTAATATCGATATATCTATATCTTGTTACTATCTAGTAAGTTATATAGAAGATCTTTATCTTTTATCTTATCTATATAAACTGTCCTTATACTACTTAGTATCGCTTCTACGTATTTCTTTACTAGTAGCGATATTATTACTACGAGAAGTATTATATTCCGCCTCGCTATCTTCTATACTCGAGATATAATATTAACTACTACTATATCTATTTCCTTACTATATCTTACTTCTTCGTAGTCTTATAGTATACTAGCGCTTTTAATAGAGCTAAATAGAAGACAATATTATATATAGTAAGAAGGCCGTACGCTAAAGTACGAGATCTAGTTAATATCGTATACTATACTAGATAAAGGTATAGAAGCAAGAGTTTAATAAGTATCTACTCTATTTAGTATATAAGACAATATCTATAATAATTGTAGAGCTACGATATAGACAAGAATAGAATAGTAGCGATATATCGTGTTAGGAGCCTATATTATAATAAAGTGGGCTACAATATCCGGACAATAGAACGGGACCTTAGACTGTTGCACTCCTCGGGCCAGCAGCACCCGCACCGTCATTCAAGTTTACTAATGCAAAATTCTCGTATGAGGTATCTAGGACCTCCACCTGCAGGCACACTTCGCCAGTGCTGCCCATGTGGATGTCACTTTTTCGGTGCCGGAACGTGACGAGGCAAGAAACGTGCATTCCGATCGCATTCTGCTGGTGATTACGAGATCCGCAGCGGTTTCTCACAGGCTAATGAGTGCTTCGGCCGATTACTCGGATGAATGTGCATACGTGCAGGGCAATCAACAACAACAAGACTCCTCTCCTTCCATCGGGGAGGCTAGCAGCGCGTGCTAAACGAGACATTCCAGAATAGAATCGAGGTTCTGGAGTACAGACTACGACGAACCGTTGGATCGCACACACTGTGGCTGGTGCGAAAAGCTTAGCTGCTCGAAAGGGATACCACTGCGACGTGCGCCTTTCCCAGTTTCTCCATTTACGTTGTCCGCCCAAGGCTTTCAGGCGGTGCGATAAAGCCTCCTGAGGCGCATTGCGTGTCTTGTACGCGTCTTGGTATGTCGAGATGCACGTGTGTGATCCGATACCTATACGCCTACGTTCTGGCGCGAACCACGCGAAGAGCAAATCAAGCACCCAACGATTGTGCTGGGGTGTATCGGAATCGCTGTATGCGGAGTCATTGACTTGTCAACGATGTAGCTATTAGCAAGCTCCGAGCGGCGGATCCATTCCAGACGTGAATATTTTACAACGTTACAGGACTCCAACAGCGAGCAGGTTCAGGAAAACAATAATGCCAACAGTGAGCCCTAGCACCGAATTGAGTTCGTCTGCTTCACTACACCAAGGCCGTCTACAGACCTCACTTGCTCAGCACAAATGGTCGCTATCGATTTCCTTCGACTTTCGTGTCTGCCAATGCTTGATCCCCGGAAATTTTGTCGACTGACACCCGCAATTCTCGCCGCGCGACAGGCTTGTTCCATACCCTTGCCTGTCCGCCTTCCAGAACTTCTTTACCTTCCTCTTGTAGCCGATGTCCGTCTCGGTCGCACTTCCGGATCTTGAAGCCATCCCAGTCACTCTCAGTGAAGCTAGGATATCCAAGTACACGTGGATGCTGTGCTACTATCGACGATGTCATTCATACATCGCAGCCGCAACACAAGACGAGAATGCCCAAGACGGCTTCCCTGATGCTAGAGCTCGAATCTGGCATCAGACGCTGTGCCTCAGGAGCGGCATGGAAAATTTGCAGAGGAGAATGCGATGACAGCCTGCTAGGCTAAAAGCCGACGGCTGCTAGCCACAGTGGTACCTGCATCCTAGCCCCAGCACTATTGAGAAGCGAACAAATGATGGCCAATATCAGCCTGTCCTCGACGGAGATGATCCTCGAACGTAGCGAAAGGACTGCAGCGGAAGTGGTGAAAGACGACCATGAGACATGTGATGTGTTGTTGCATATTGTGACCATCCCCTTGCATAGCCAAAGCACGCATTCGAAATCACCAGGAAAGCTGACATGGGAAACTACGCAGCCATGCAGGCCACGCTCCTGCTCATAGCAGCCGTAGCATGTATGCCTTCGGCATGGGCCCAATTCGTCACCGCACCGCAAGACTTGACCGCAGTTCAGGGTAACGGATATCAGTTACGATACAAGGAAGTAGAAAATGGGATCTGTGAGACCGTGTCAGGTGTGCGATCGTACTCTGGGTGAGTCAGACTTTGAGAATACGCCAATATACTGCATCCGCAGAAGGCCGCTATCTGTGGCTCAGAGGGTGCTCCAGACGCATGCTTGCGAGCATCGTGGTTCTCGAAGGAGGCAGTCTCGTTGTCGACAGACCGCTCGACTATAACGCTGGCTAATCTTTGACAGCTATGTTGATGTTGAGGAGCACCAGCACCTATTCTTCTGGTTCTTCGAAGCCCGAAATCAAGATCCATCAACAGCACCTCTGACATTATGGCTGAATGGTGGTCCAGGCGACCCTTCAATGGTGGGACTATTCTCAGAGAATGGGCCTTGTTGGGTCGACTATAATGGCACTTTGCAATTCAACAAGAACTCATGGACGAACGTCAGCAATGTTCTATATATTGATCAACCGACCGACACTGGCTTCAGCTACTCCATTCCTGTCAATGGCTACATCGATGCGGATACGGGATACCTTGTGGAGCTGCCGAACGCAACATGTCCAGAATATGCCCCTGCGGACACTTGCGGCACTTATGCATCCAGCAATGTAAGCTATACCGTCAATAACACATTGGCGGCAGCGCCATATGTCTGGAAAGCTTTGCAAGGTTTCACAGGTGCCTTTCCCGAATATGCTCAGAACGGATTTCATCTGTCCACCGAGAGCTATGGAGGACATTATGGACCAGTTTTCGCCGATTTCATTCTTGATCAGAACGCCAGAAAAGAAGGTGCTCATATCGACTTGCGAGGTCTATCTGTCGGCAACGGTTGGTTCGATCCCATCATCCAGTTCGAGGTGAGCATTCGCTCCAAGTCCCTCTCGTCTTACGTCCTTGCAATCTTCAAGGAATGAGATTGCAGCTTTAGTTCGATAGGCGACTTCGTCAGCTGGGTGACTGATCAGCGTCAGGCATACTACAACTACACCGTCAACCCTGGTAACAGCTTCGACTTCCGCCCTTTCAACGCGACCACACAAGCGCAAATGGAGAATGCACTCTACGGTGACGGCAACTGTCTCGATCAGCTTTATGCTTGCAACTACGGGCCAGGTACTGACGGAATCTGCTCCGCTGCGGACAACTTTTGCTACGATGAAGTTGAATACATCTTCGACACAGTGACTGGGCGTAAGTACACATTCGTGCACAAGGCACGACTCCAGCCGAATGTATGCGAATGAGGCAGCGGCTTCAGAGATGGCAGAGGCTGTCTCATCGCTGTGCCTCGGCGTGAGCATCGTCCGACTCATTGCTGACCTTATGCCGTTTGCTTTTAGGTGACGAATACGACATACGCGAACTGACTCCAGATCCATTCCCATATACGTCTTGGGTGGCGTACCTGAACAAGCCGGAAGTCCAGAGGGCAATTGGAGCCTATACAAATTTCACTTATTCCGTGACCAATCTTGGAGCAGGTACCGTGGCCACGGCCTTCGGAACAACTGGCGACGACTCGAGAGGCTTTGATATCATTGCTAGGAACCAAAGACTGATTGACGATGGGGTTTACGTGGTACATTATGCTGGTGATGCTGATGTAAGTCCGCTTCCAACTCCACTTCTTCAGGGAATCCGTGCTGATATATCGTCGTAGTATAATTGCAACTGGATCGGAGGCGAAGAAGTGGCCAGACAGATTGATGCACCGGGATTCTCTTCGGCTGGGTATCAAAACTTCACTACCAGCACCTTCGCTGGGGATGGAACAAATTCCAGCATCACAGAACAAGTTCACGGCGGTGAGTACCTTGAAAACCTATTCTCAGATGACCGACATTCGCAAGAGCTTTCAAGACATCTGCTGACCTCGGTATGCTTTGATTCTAGCTGTGAAGCAGGCCTCCAACTATGCATTCGTCAGGATATATGACAGTGGCCATCAAGTTCCCTTTTACAAGCCCAAGGCTGCACTGGCTCTATTTGGGAGGCTGGTTCGGGGCACAGATCTTGCGACTGGACAGGAGAGGATTGACCAGAAGCCCGAGTACGTGAGCGTGGGTCCTCAGAAGAGTGGATATCGCAATGATCCAAGCACGATTCAGCAGGATGTCGTTGATGCCAGTTGTCTTTGGAATGCTGAAACCAACTTGCCCGTGTGCTAGCCGCTGTAGGGTTACATAGCTCCTAAGTGTCATGAACAGAGCATGCTCGTGGAACCAGTGCATTGGTCTGTGACGTGTCACAATACGTTACGCCTCTCGTTCTTGCAGAGACCCGGAGACTTGAATAAGCAAAGCAGTTCCTTCAACTGATATCGAGACTATGGACAGTGTTAGTATTTTGTTTCCGCCGTTGCGAAACTTTGTACGGTCTGCTGAGGCACTTCCATCTGCTTGAGATGTGATCCACTGGAGAGGAGGTATGGATCTCTTTTGAGACTGCCAACGGAGACAGAAGGCGAATTTGATGAGAGCGATTGTGACGACGGTCATTCTCCCACGAAGAGCTCATTGTAAAGTGTCATGCATACGTTTCAACCTTTTGCGACATTTGACGCTATCTGAACGCCCGAACTGCTTGAACCCATGCCAGAGCTGCCAACCAGCTACAGCCCTAATGATCATGCATCACAGCGAGAAACAGCATGTATCTTCCATCATCTCAATCGAGAAACGCCCACCATTCCCTCAGCGTCTAGTATCCGTACTGCGCAAGCTGCTTGGTCACATCGCTTGACACCTTGCTCTGAGCATCAGCCAGGTTCTTGCGTGCGGCCCTCTTCTTCTCGTAGTATGCCTGGCCCTTGACCTTTCTCCGCTCCTCGAGGCGGGCGACGACATCCTGGTACTTCCAGCCGAACTCGTGGCCGAGACGGCCAACAGTGCAGTACTTGCGGCCTGGCTTGAGACGGAGGACACGGAGGGCTTGTGGGACAACCATGCGCTTCTTGTGGTCGTATGGTGGTGGGATACCCTCGAAAACCTTCAGACGCTCCATAGCCTTTGCGCCACGCTCAGTCTTGTGTGGGATCATGCCGCGAACGGTGCGCCAGAACATCTTGGCTGGGGTGCGGAAGTGCCATGGTCCACCACGGGTTGGGTTGTAACGAGTCTGCTTGCGGAGGAAGGCGGAGTACTTCACTGTAAGGCATGATAGTTAGTACCAAGTCACATCTCATTCTTCTCATGTCGCTCGCAATCGGACTCAATGCTTTCGGTGGTGGGAGTCGGGGCGGACGTACGCTTGGCGCGGAAGAACTCTCCAGAGATGTTGAGGGCCTCGCAGCGGACAACAACGATCTTCTGGCCGTTCAGGAGCTGCTTGGCCACGGTCGAGGCCAGACGACCAAGGAGATGGCCCTTGCCGTCAATGACAACCTGTAGTTCATATTCTCAGCATTGGTTCACTTTCCACCTGCTTGCCCTCTATGTGCTGTCCACGTGCGCATGCCACGCTGCTCCATTGCTCTTTCGTAGGGAAATCACGTACCACCGGCTCGAATGTCGACATTTTGGCTGGAGGGTGTTGTGGTCGGTCGTTGGGTGATGTATGCGACGGGCGTGCAGTCGTCGTCGAAAATTGGAGATGCTGGCTTGCGCTTGCCGTGTGCTGCGATTTCGATCTTGGCATCTCGGCAGCATCCGGCGGGCAGCTGCTCAAATTTTGATTAAGCAGATTTGACGCGGCACCCGCGCTGTACCGGCTGCAGTGCGCTGGCGTCACCGAGCAAAGTTCTTGATCGCAAGTTACAGGCCTCGATAACCGCAGCGGCGGACTCAAGACACACACCCATACAGCACAGTCCATTCCGTCACTCGTACTGCCACCACCGCCAACTCTCTCAACCAGCCCAGTCTTCCACCTGCCCACCGTGGCGTCGCTCTACGAAGCGCTGCTACAGGGCAATCTGAACTTGTCGACTCTCGTGCCCCTCGCCGCCGACTTGAACAATCTCACAGCTGCTCTGACCAGGACAGTCGAGCATTACTATCTGCGCTTTGCCCCCACCAACACACCACAGCCGTCGCACGAGCCGACCACAGCTTTCGACAAAGTCACCACGGCCTTGATCGACTTTATCTCTGGCCGGACCGCTTTCGAGAACACTTCCATCTTTCTCGCTCTCAGCACTTTCGTCTTCCTCATCATGTCTTGGGCCTCGCGCTTAGGCAACCTGGGCCGGTTTTCGCCTTTCACGAGATCACCGCCCCAAGGATCAACAAAAGTCAGCGATGCCGATTTCAGCTATATCACAGCAGACGATCTGCGCAGACACCAGGCAGAGTCCATGAATGCACAGGGAGAGACTGAGGACTACGGGCCTCCACGTGACACCGATGTTCTGATACTACGGAACAAAAAGCAAGAATATGCTGTCCACTTTCCTGCATACAGCATCGCGAAGGGCGAGCTCAACATTGGCCAAGTACGAGATCAGGCCGCGAAAAAGACTGGCGTAGGCGACCCACGTCGGATCAAGCTTTTATACAAGGGCAAGAATCTCAAAGACGACTCGAGAGCTGCCAAGCTAGAAGGCCTGAAGGATGGTGCCGAACTCATGTGCACGATCGCTGAGCCCATGTCTCCAAGTGATAGCGACGAGGACGATGAATTGGGAGACGCCTTGAATGAGTCAGGAAATGCTGATGGCGAGACAAGACGGAGAAGGAATAGAGGAAAGAAGACCAAGCGCCGCAACAAGCGTGAAGAGCGTGACGGTGCATCTGGAACATCCACGCCCCAGCCCGGGCAACCTAATCTTGGCGTACCAAACAGCCAGCAACCGTCCCGCACACAATCTCCACGTCCGGCAGCATCGCCTGCCACGCCTTTCGACAAGTTGAACGCTCTTCATCAAAAGCTCCAGAGCTACATACCTGACTGTGAAAAGTTCCTTGCCGCCCCGCCGACCGATCAAGCCAAGAAGGAGTTTGAGCACAAGCGGCTCACTGAGACGATCCTTGCTCAGGTGCTTCTCAAACTTGACGGCGTCGAGACTGAAGGTGATGAGGAAGCTCGATCGCAGAGAAAAGCTCTAGTGAGAGAAACTCAGGCGGTGCTCAATCGGCTGGATGCCGTGATGAAATCGTCATAACGAATTGTGTCTCACATACGTGGACCAAAGCATTGAGTTCTTGAATCTTATGTTGCATTGTCGCTTCGCACGGTCTTTGCGTGAGCGTTATGAATGAATAGCATGGCATGGGAACGGCGTTCAGAATCCAGATAGAATGGACAAGCTGGAGGAGCGGGATCTGCTTGAAGATCTGGAGATGCTATCTCGCAGCAGGGGATCAAGCTGCTGCGCATTTTGCAATATCAACGAAACGTTCTGCAACTGCATCCGTCGACTCGTTTGGATCATTCTCTCGTCATACCGTCTATGGTCAAATCGGCGCTTCTGTCTCGGCCTCGCGCACGCTTGGCCATGACCGACGTCGAGCTCTTGAATGCGATGCGTCTTCTGCCGACTTGGCAGACTCATCTCGCATCTCAAACGATATGCAAATGCAACGATAGAATGACAAGGTCGATCGGTCCGTTGGCCGCGCTTGTTTACTGATATATCCGCGCCACGTGAGCAATGGCTCCTCTATCCACGGCGGCCACAATGGTCTAGTAGCCGTCACGGAACTCTTGGCGCTTCTGTCTTGCCTTCACACAGACCAAAGTTTGGAGCACACGAAGCTGGTCTCAACAGTTCAAGGCTGCAAAGCATGTCTACACACACTCAAACTACAATATCGGCCGCTTTGCATGGACCTGCACAAGCGCAGAAGAGCTGTCGAGGTATTCGCCCGCCCAAATCCACAGTGGTCATTTGATGGTACAAATCATTCTCCACGAGCCCTCCGTCTTCCCGGCTCCACAGAACAACGGAACCGTTCCTGTGCCCAGCCAGCTCCGCAACCTTGTCGAGCTTGCAGAAGCAACCTCGCGGTTCTCCCATGCGCGCATGCTTCAATCGCTCGCTCGCTCGTAGGTAGACTTATGTTATTATCCAGGCCTCAACCTGTCTCACTCAGACCACTTCATCTCTCAGCTACCGCTACTATACTTGGCACTACAACTGACCTTCCAGCCGCCGTCACTACCTCCTCGCTCACCCGCCGCAACCCACCCTCGATCGTATTGCCAATGCCAGCCGGCCTTGTCTCAGTCCTACCATAGAGACATCGTCGATCTAGAAACATATTGCGTATTGTATATAGCGCATCGAGCTTTAGCCCATCATGTCGACGGCCATGAAACGCTTGTCCACGCTTGCTGCACACTTCGCGCCTTCGTCGAGCAGTCCAACAGCAGCAGACAACAGCAACATGTCTCCCCCGGAGTTTCAGCATTCGCATCACATCCATCAACTGAGCCCCACATCCTTTCTTCCTCGAGCTGCGAGTATCGAGCCAAATGCAATTGCTTGTGTTCACAGGACTGCCAATGGCAAGATGTTGAGGAGGTCCTACCAGACTACAGCAGATAGAGCACGAGGATTGGCATATTATCTGAAGAAACATGGGTTCAAAAGGGTTGGCATCCTCTGCACCAATACTCCAGCCTTTCTTGAATCGATCTACGGAATTGGTGCGGCCTCCGCAGTCAACGTCGCGATCAACTATCGGCTCAAGAAAGACGACATTACGTATATCTTCGATCACGCGGATGTGGACATGATAATTGTCGACGCAGAATTCCGGCACCTTCTCGACGACTTCAACCAGAAGCACACAAATGTGCCGCTCATCGTTGATACTGACACGGATGAAGATACTGGTCCATACGATCAAGCAGTTCTCGAAGGGCTACAACATGACGACCGCACAGGTGGACATGGCTGGGCTGGGCTCGAGACCCAGGTGCCTAATGAAGATAGCATGCTCGCACTTGCATACACTTCCGGCACAACTGCGCGTCCAAAGGGAGTGGAATACACCCACAGATCTGCTTATCTGGCGGCGCTGGGTAATGTAATCGAGAGCGGCTTGAACACCAGTCACGCTCTCGCGAAGCGATGCCATTACCTCTGGACTCTCCCAATGTTCCATGCGATGGGATGGACATTTCCTTGGGCCGTGACTGCTGTGCGAGGCACTCATTACTGTTTGCGAAAAATCGATTATCCCTACATCTGGAAGCTGCTCAAGGAGGAGCAAATCAGCCATTTCAATGCCGCTCCGACAGTGAATACTTTGCTCCTTGCGGATCCCAATGCGGAGAAGCTGCAGCATCCTGTCCGCGTTACCGTTGCGGCAAGTCCTCCCACGGCTCACCTCTTCCAACAAATGGAGGAGCACAATCTCCGACCCGTGCACGTTTACGGCCTGACAGAGACATATGGCCCGATCACCAAAGGCTATCAGCTGCCAGAGTGGGAGGATTTGGAGACCAAAGAGAAATATGCTAAAGTAAGCTTCATTCTATCCCCAAACAAAAAGACGATGCGTGCTGACTCCATTACTAGATGGCTCGCCAAGGACATGGTTTCATCACCTCTCTCCCAGCTCGTGTAATCAAGACAAACCAGGACGAAACGGGCAAGTGGGATGCCAATGAAGTTATCGAGGATGTGGCCAAAGATGGCAAAGAGATCGGCGAGATAGTATTCATTGGCAACATCTGCGCCAAAGGCTACTACAAAGATGCCGCAGCAACTAAGAAGCTTTTCGCGGGAGGCGTGCAACATTCTGGCGATCTCGCAGTGTGGCATCCAGACGGTGCAATCCAAATCCTCGACCGCGCAAAAGACATTATCATTTCCGGAGGCGAGAACATCAGCTCTGTCGCTCTAGAGTCCATGCTTGTGACGCATCCGGACGTACTTGAGGCGGCCTGTGTAGCAGTTCAGGATAAGCAGTGGGGCGAGAGACCAAAGGCATTCTTGACTGTGAAAGACGGAAAGAAGGGAACCATTTCTGGTGATGATATTATCCAGTGGGCCAAGAACCAGAGTAGTATTTCGAGGTTCATGGTTCCGAAGGAGATTGAGATTATTGACGAACTGCCGAAGACAAGTACTGGTAAAGTAAGGAAGAATGTACTAAGAGATTGGGCCAAAGGTGCGAAGAGAGAGGCAAGCTAGATCGGAACATTCCGCAAGGTGTGTACTTGTATAGTCAGAAATGCATGAAGGATGTTGTCAAAATGCCTTATAGCTGTCAACAAATCTGCTCAATTATTGCAGTGAGTGATCTTGAGGGATCCTACATGTATCTACCTACCGTAAATGATGAGGGTGTTGCAAGACACCTCCATTAGCTGTTCAACGAGACGCTTTCAGTAAACAAAAGGTCGTCGAACCATAAGCGCAAGCTGATCAAAGCTGTTTTCATTGAGGTCGCATTTCTCTGTCTTCAGTCGGGGACACCACAACCTTGACACAAGCCCGAAAATTAGCTCCTGCAAATCGCATTCGGATCATCAACCCAAAATCACATCCATGTCCGCCAAGTTGGCAGGCATCATTGGGAGAGGCTTTGCTGTGCCCTCAAGACTCAGCGCACATTGCTTGTACTGTAGTAGTTCAAGGCACAGTATAGCACTGACTGTGCGTGTTCATCGAAATATTGGCTTCGCAAGGCCGGGTAGGGTTGGAAGCTTCAATCCCGTACATGCTATGCAACGCATCTTCGATGAATGTGGACTTTTCGAAATCATCTTCGTTGGCCGACCATGAGCCGCATCACCAACAGCGATATCATGCTCTCAGAGAGATCCCAAAGTTTCTTGTGACTGAGTTATGTGCAGGGACAGTAAATACCTGTCGCATGCAGCTCTTCTTTCACAGATAGAGCTCGTGCTTCGGGTGCGCTGAAACGCAAGCAAGAGCATCAGTATACTGGCGAAGCGCAATGATGAGGCTTTGGCTTCTTCTTGAATGCACCGCATCGCGCTTGGATGAAGAGACGCGCCCGTGATGGACTAGCAAGCCTACACCGACATCACAGTGTGGTCTTTGTGAATGACAGTAGGACGCTTGAGGCGCCGAGTTACCGAGCAGGGAAGTGATTCAAAATAAGCAGGGGTAACGCAGGGAATCGCGAACTCTACGACAGATCTTTGCATCGCGACTATCTCCACACGACATTCATCGCCGGTCTCGTCATGCAGGTCGGGACACTGTGCATCTCACTAGATGATTCTCAATCTTCTCAAGACATGTCTAGAGATTTCAGTGAACGGCTGAGGCTGGAAGGGACTTCCTTCGAAGAGTGTAGGCAATCACGCTACTATCTGGCCCGTCCCGCTGCCGCGATTTTAGCGCGCCTTGGCAAAATTTCGAGGCAGGCGCGATGGGTTAAAAGGAACGCGGCGACCGCGCCCGTGAGATGTGATGTGTCGACTGCACCGCGACTGACTGATCAGTGATTGGCCTCCGCACTCGACTTTGGCAAGCCTGTCAACCTCGACACCGGCACAACCACACACTTTTTCCATTAATGCCGTGCAAATAACATCTCGATGCGACTCTTCTCTTCTTTGTTCTGTTGTTGTTGTTGCATTTAGCGGGCGTTTGGAGCAAATCCAGCAGAAATGGCCACTTCGCGGTAAGTACATTTTGCTTAAGGTTTGGCGCACATGCAAACACCAGGCTGATCATACTTCGCAGCCTCGATCGCCTCGTCGTCCTATTGGAGACAGGCAGTACTCAACTCATTCGAAATACCGCTGCGCAACAGCTCGCAGACGTTCAGAAGAACCATCCAGATGAATTGTTCAACTTACTTACCAGGGTTGTGCCTTATTTGCGATCACCATCCTGGGATACCCGGACAGCTGCTGCTCGCGCGATTGGAGGCATAGTCGAGCATGCCGAGAAATATGATCCAAATGCGACATTGGACGACGTCAAGCCCAATATCAAAGTCGACTCCGATGGCGAGATCAAACGCGAAGATTCTTCTACAAATTCAGCTCCGGATCAACTGCAGTTGTCAACGTTGGATGTCGAAGCAATCTTGACCAATGGAAAGGAGCTACTGGGTAGTGCCGGCAAGCAATACGATTTCCGTTTAGCTGGTCTCAATCCAACGGAACGTCTGGCGGCGCAAAAGAAGACTTTGACTGCTCGTCTTGGCCTCGGAGGCGAGTACATCGAAGACGAATTGGTGACCGAGAAAGATATCGCTATTAGGACGAACTCATTTGCCGGCACTCCATCCCTTCCAAAGCTCGACACAGACACTTCCAGGAACGGCCACGAAGACACATTCATGAAATCACCGGATGAAGCGCCGCCACAAACACCAGCTGATGGAATGAGCAAGCGCCAACTCAATATGCTTAAGCGACGGAGAAAAGAAGAATTGAAGCGCGACAACAAGAAATTCAAGTACGATTTCGCAGGCGGACGTCGTGGAAGTACCAGTGTTGCTCAAACTCCTGCAGACGACATAAAGCAGGAAATCAAAGCCGAGAAGGATGAAAACGGCAACTCCGACTACTTCTCGCTGGATCGCAAGGGTGGCGATGATGACTCCAAGGTCGTGTCAGAGTTCAAGGGCATGCCCATCCCGGAGAAGTCAACACTCGTCTCTGAAACAGAAGAGGAAGGCAGTGGGTGGCCATTCGAGCGTCTTTGCGAATTTCTTACTGTCGATCTATTTGACCCTGGATGGGAAATCCGGCATGGTGCAGCGATGGGTTTGCGCGAGATCGTGCGAGTACACGGAGCCGGCGCTGGAAGACGGGCTGACAAGACCGCCGAAGAAAACGACCAACTCAATCGCGCTTGGCTCGACGATCTAGCTTGCCGAATCTGCTGTGTTTTCATGCTCGATCGTTTTGCGGACTATGTTTCGGATAACGCTGTCGCGCCCATTCGCGAAACAGCCGGCCAGGTACTTGGCGCAGTCCTTCAGTACCTTCCAGCCTCATCCGTTCACGAGATCAATCGAATTCTGTATCGTCTAGTGATGCAGAAAGACTTGAAAGTCTCGCGTCGCATCTGGCACGCATGCCACGGTGGCATGATTGGCATGCGTTACCTGGTCGCTGTTCGGACGGACCTCCTCTTCCAGGATCGATCGCTTATGGACGGCGTCCTTGAATGTGTTATCAAGGGCTTGGGTGATCAAGACGACGATGTGCGATCTGTCAGTGCTGCCACGCTCATTCCTGTCGCGAAAGAGTTCGTTAATGTGCGCTCGGACGAGTTGGGTCACCTCATAAGCGTAGTCTGGGAGTGCTTGTCAAGTCTGTCAGACGATCTCAGCGCCAGTACCGGCTCTGTCATGGACCTACTTGCAAAACTCTGCAGCTTCCCGGAAGTGCTCTCGGCCATGAAGCAAAACGCAGCAGCCGATCCGTTGCAGTCATTCGACGAGCTCGTGCCCAGGCTCTATCCTTTCTTGCGTCACACAATCACAAGCGTGCGATCCGCCGTGCTTCGTGCTTTGTTGACATTCATAAACATTGATGGACAAGACACCAAGGGGTGGATCAATGGCAAGGCTCTACGGCTCGTTTTCCAAAACTTGCTAGTAGAGCGGAACGATGGCGTGCTCAAGTTGTCTTTGGATGTGTGGAACGCACTTGCAGAGGCCGTGGTCGCCAAGGGGCCAGATGTGTTCCAGCAAGAATTCGAACCTCATGCGATCCCACTTATGTCCTTGACGATTCATCCAATCGGTATCAGTCGTCACCCGATTCCCATGGATGCAACACTTTTCGTCAAGCCCTCCGGCCAGACTTATGCACCTCTTGCCAGCGCTCATCGACAATCTCCTGTCAATGGGTCTGAGCCATCCAAGAAGAGACGGAAGTCAGACAAGAAAGAGAGCTCTTTGCCGCCTCCAGCGAACACCGCGCACAACATTGACGCTGCTATCATGCAAGGCGATATCGATCTCGTAGGGTCTGACGTGATGATTAGAAGCCGAATCTTCGCCACTCGTGCTCTTGGGAAAGCGATCTCACTCTTTCCGGCGGATCAGCGACAGGTGTTCTTCGCCTCGAAACTCCTGCCAAGCTTGAAATCACCCTATGGATCCACACAGCTCTTTACAGCCATGGCGTTAGAAGGCTACGCCTCTTTCTGCTCTCAACAAGATTCTTTGGCAGCCGACGCTTGCACAGAACTTCGGTCGCTGGTAGAAGAGGAGAGACCCGGCTGGTACAGCGATCTAACCAGTTACCTGCGCATCGCTAGAGCGCAATGTCAGCAACTCCTGAACGCGTTTCAGGAACAAGGTCACGTTCCTGGCAGTAAGCTGCCCATAATTGCTGTGGTGTGCCAAGGCGAGCCAGAAGCCGGAAAGAATGCCTTCTCGATCACTGATGCAGAAAAGATCATCAACCAGGACTACGAGAGGCTGAAGAAGGGTCTGTCGACTGTGCAAAGAATGACCGCGGCGGAAGCTCTCAACACTGCAAAGTTGGACGCTGAGACCGCCATTTTAGATGCGCAAGTCGCTCGATCGCAAGCAGACCTTCGCATACGCTCAGCTGCCGCGGCCGCGCTGATCGCCTTCAAAGCAATACCAAAGAAGCCGCAATACACGATCAAGGCAGTAATGGACAGCGTGAAAGAGGAAGATAACCTGGATCTGCAACATCGAACTGCCTCTGCTGTCGCTGCTCTGATCAGTCAGCTGGTTGCCAATGAACGACACAAGGTGGTAGAGAAGGTGGTCGGTAACCTGGTCAAGTTTTGCTGCATGGAGACAGGGGAAACACCAGAGTTCCATCCCAACGCGGAGAAGGAGGTCGGCATACTTTCGTTGCAAAAGGACGAAGATATTCAAGATCGGCCAGATGCTGCGAAATACGAACGCGAAGTCAGAGCGGCGCGGATCACACGGCGAGGCGCTAAAGATGCTCTTGAGCAGCTTTGCCTGACATTTGGCGCAGAGATATTCACCAAAGTGCCAGTACTACAAGCACTCATCGAAGGGCCCGTCAAGCAGTGCTTCACCGACCAGCTGCCGCCCAACATCAGAGATCCCGAGTCTACTACTGGCCAGGAGACAGTCGACGCCATGTCGACCTTGCGAGCTCTCGTTGGCACCCTTGATCCTGCTCTTCACCCTTGGGTCCTGCACCTGTTGCCTTTTGTAGCCCGGGCATTACAATGCAAGCTTGCGGTACTCCGCTACACTGCTGCAAAATGCTTTGCGAGCGTTTGCAGCGTCATAACTGTTCAGGGCTTTACAATGCTCGTTGAGCAAGTCATACCTCCGATCAAGGACGCTCATGAGGTTGTACACCGTCAAGGTGCGGTCGAGTGCATCTACCATCTCATCCAGGTCATGGGCGATGGGATCCTACCCTACGTGATCTTCTTGCTGGTGCCTGTACTTGGTCGCATGAGTGATTCCGATCCGGGTGTTCGTCTTATCGCGACTACCGCTTTCGCTACTTTGGTCAAGCTTGTGCCTTTGGAAGCAGGCATACCAGATCCGGAAGGTCTGCCACAAAGTCTGCTTGAAGGACGAGAAAGGGAGCGAAACTTCATTTCTCAAATGCTGGATCCAAAGAAAGTTGATGAATTCAAGATCCCCGTTGCCATCAAGGCGGAGCTGCGTTCTTATCAGCAGGACGGCGTGAACTGGCTAGCGTTTCTGAATCGCTACAATCTTCACGGCGTCCTTTGCGACGATATGGGTATGTATTTTGTGTTCAGCTTCTTGAGTTCATGCTAATTGTGTTTTTAGGTCTCGGAAAGACTTTACAGACTCTGTGCATCGTCGCCAGTGATCACCATCTCCGAGCCGAAGAGTTCGCAAAGACTCAAGCACCCGATATGCGCCGTCTCCCCAGTCTCATCATCTGTCCGCCCACACTGACTGGTCACTGGAAACAAGAGATTCGGACGTATGCACCATTCCTCAACGCTGTAGCGTATGCAGGACCACCGGGAGAGCGTGGCAAAGTCCGCGACCAGCTGGCGACCGCAGACGTTGTTATCACTTCCTACGACATCTCCCGGAATGATATTGACATTTTAGCACCCATTAATTGGAACTACTGTGTCCTGGACGAAGGTCACTTGATCAAGAATCCAAAGGCGAAGGTCACGATTGCTGTGAAGCGACTTGTGGCCAATCACCGCCTGATCCTTTCTGGTACGCCGATTCAGAACAACGTATTGGAGTTGTGGTCCCTATTCGACTTCCTAATGCCAGGATTCCTTGGAACCGAGAAGGTATTCCAGGATCGCTTTGCCAAGCCAATTGCCGCAAGCCGATTCGCGAAATCGTCTTCCAAGGAGCAGGAGGCTGGCGCGCTGGCGATTGAGTCTTTGCATAAGCAGGTCCTCCCATTCTTGCTCCGTCGATTGAAGGAAGAAGTTCTTAATGATCTGCCTCCCAAGATTCTCCAGAACTACTACTGCGACCTTAGTGACTTGCAGAAGAGATTATTCGATGACTTCACCAAGAAAGAATCAAAAAGTCTTCAGGCTATGGCTGGCAGTGCCGACAAGGAGGCCAAGCAGCACATCTTCCAGGCTCTGCAGTACATGCGCAAGCTGTGCAACTCGCCGGCCATGGTGATGAAAGAGGGCCACAAGCAGTATGCTGCTACTCAAGCGCTACTTGCCAAGGATGGCTCAAACCTCAAAGACCCCAAGCATGCGCCAAAGCTGACAGCGCTTCGCGATCTGCTTGTCGACTGTGGCATCGGAGTGGAACCTACGGACAACGGTGGAATTCCAACAGCGGATCAAGCTGTGTCACAACATCGCGCTCTCATCTTTTGCCAGATGAAGGAGATGCTAGACATGGTCGAGTCGACAGTCCTTAAGAAGATGTTGCCAAGCGCGACTTTTGCTCGTCTTGACGGCTCAGTCGAGGCATCGAAGCGTCAGGACATCGTCAATCGCTTCAACTCTGACCCTTCAATCGATTGTCTGTTGCTTACCACAAGTGTCGGAGGTCTCGGACTCAATTTGACAGGGGCGGATACTGTCATTTTCGTTGAGCACGATTGGAACCCGCAAAAGGACCTGCAGGCAATGGACAGAGCGCATCGAATTGGACAGAAGAAGGTTGTGAACGTCTACCGCCTGATCACAAGAGGCACACTTGAGGAGAAGATCCTCAATCTACAGCGGTTCAAGATCGATGTGGCTTCTACTGTTGTCAATCAGCAGAACGCAGGACTCGGCACCATGGAGACCGATCAGATATTGGATCTATTCAACCTAGGCGAGACGGATCCGAACTTAGCGGTCAGCGAAGGCAAGGAGGCCAATGGAGTAGACGAAACGAACGCTGTTGATGCCGAGGGCAACATGCGGGAGAAAGGTAAGAAGGGCATGCTCGATGAACTGAGCGAGCTGTGGGACGACAAGCAGTACGAGGAAGAGTTTAATCTCGATGGCTTCCTGAAGACGATGAAAGCATGACCTTATGAGTGATGCTGCTCAAGACTTGTAGCATAGCGACACGGAGTTTGGATGTAATGTTTACAATAGCTGAGGGCCTTACTGACCCCAGACAGCAAGAGTTGTACGATATCATTGCGAAATGACCAACTGAATTTCACACCCCCTCGACTGTCCACTGTATTCATTACCACGATGGCTTCAGCAGTGTCCAAAATCGGCATGGAAAGCAGTGATTCGCTTGCTGAGGATGAAAAGACCCTTTGAACAATGTTCGACGTGTCTCAAAATGCACTAGAATCAGAACTTCCTATAGCAACAGAACGATGGCATTTCCTACGGTCATCCTTTCACGGCACGCACTACCCAGAGTGGATCTCTATGCCCCATTCCCAAATAACTCATCAATCCTTGAAAGCTGCCCGGCACCTGTTCCTGCGAAGATTGCTCAACTTTACCATTACTCAACTCCACAATCTCAATATCCTGCCAACCCGCAAAATGCAAAAAGTCACCAACCATTTGCAACCTTTCCTCCTCATCTACTCTTAACCAGCGACTAATCGCTTTCGTTGGAAAACATCGATTACTGATCGTCAGATGTACCGTTCCACCAGTTTTCGTAGCATCCAGGAGACTCGAGAGGACTTCGACAGGTTTGATCAAGTAATCGATGCTAACAACAACAGTCGCAGAATCTAGCTTCGATTCTTCCTCCGAAGAATCAATGACTTTTGCTTCTTGAAGTGCACCAGAAATATTCGGATCTGTGTTGAGATCCTTGAGAATTCGACCAGAATTCAAGACTTTATTGGCATCGAGTTCGGCTTTATTCATACCCATACCACAAACCTGCAATTCTCCATTCGTCGCCGCATCTTCTATAGATTTTGGATAATGCGAAACCCAAGATGAGCAGAAATCTAGAATTTTGCCTTTTCGTGGGAGGACTGAGTCGTAATATTGTCGTAGTGTGGCGATTGCTGCATCATCGATATGTGTGACGAAGCGAGGAGCACTGTAGAATCCTGCATCGTTGGATGGATCTTGTCTTGTGAAATCTGATGGGTTGTAGGGCCATGTTTTGTGTCGTGGAGTATATTGTTTTACTGGCCATTCTTTGGATGTCGACATGCTTCTGGATGAGTTGTGTTGTGCAGATGACGATGATAAGGAGGCTGCGAGGACAAGTCCAGTGATACCAATGATAGGAGCTGGTCGTAGGACTCTGCTTGTCATTAGCAACATTTGCAGCACGATTGTTGCTGTGGATTGAGGTACTGACATGCAATGGCAATTGACTTGTAAACGCGAAACATTTTGTCATGACGTCGACAATTTTGATCCCAGGGTTTTAGCATAGCAGTAGGCTGAGGACAATCCGACATCTGCTAGTGCGTAAGCCTGCAGAGCCAATCGAAGCACATGCTGAAGAGTCTCAACAGGGGTATATGGTTGTGCTATAACAGTATGCACGGATGCGACAAGATGGACGCGAAAGTCGTGGTGGCGATAGGGTGGCAAGCACAGTGGACGGAAATGTGGACGGAGATCCGCCATTCGAAGACGGATGGACCATCGCATCTATATGTTCATGATTTACAGCGACCTATATTTCCTTAACCCGCATCGTCCTTCTCTCGCCGCCAATCTCGGTCTCGACCATCTCGATATTTAGGCTCGGATACCTCTTCGAGAAGCTCTCCAGATCGTCTGGCGATGTTGGTGAGAATTCCATGAGGTTGTTCTGAGCTTGAGATTGAGAAGAGCCGCTTGCAGCAGGGTAGTCAGGCACGCCTTCTAAATCCTTTGCCAGCAGCGCCGCAAGACGGCCAGTTTGTTCAGGCTGTACCGCCTTCACCGGCTCGGGTGTGGGCTTGACCGGTGCTCGGGAACCAGTTCCAGTCCTCAAAACTGTTGGCTTAGGCGGCGCACTAGGTCTGGACACCACTCGCTGCAAAGATGCCGCTTCTGGAGCAGAGGTTGTAGGTGGAGGCGGCGTCGATACCGGATGCGTGTCACTGGGTAATTGCCTGGTCTTCATGTACGGGTTGCCAGTGGAGTTCGGATTGATAGCAGGCTTTGGCGCGATTATAGGTGGCCTGTTGCCGCTAGACATTGGCAGCTGTTGCTGCGGACTTTGTCGCCGCTCCCCGTCAGATGGTTCTGTGTAGCGACCGTAGCCTTCAGCAGTCCTTCGGGGTTGTGGCGACTGCCTCCCTTCATCCAGAAGTGACTGCACGCGCTTCTGTATTGTACTCGCTCGGGAGGGTATGGCGTTGCCTGGTCCTTGATTCGCGACTCTCGTACGATATTCCTCAGCGGCGGCAGCCACCCGCTTCTCCTCAGCAGCGAGCTTCTGCCGCTCGAGTTCACGTTTCACATCAGGGGGTAGGTCTTCTGTCTCGTCGATTTCAGAATTCATGTCCGAATGCCTGCTAGGCGTGGCTTCGGAACCTGTGATGGGCGAAAGCATCTGCGTCCCATCGCCAGTGTCATGTGTTTCCGGGGTAGCAAATCCCTGCGTTCGTTTGCTATCGTTGTTTTCAAAGCGCTTGAACGCATTACCAAATTTCTTTCCGATCTCGCCAAGACTTGATCTCTTCCTATGATGCGAGCCTTTGAGCATCTTCCTGTGATCTGAGCTTACTTCACCGTCTCGCAAAAACTCCATATCGTCCTCAATGGCTGCCTCATCTGAAGTAGGGTCCCTGCTTTGCGAGGCGTGTCGGCTGTGCCTTCTTATCTCCAAAGATGGACGCTTGCGCTGCTGCTCTTGGTCTCGAAGATAGTCCATGTTTGAGCTTACGTACATGCTTGTCGGCCTGGAACGAGCATCGAGTGATTTCGCCCTATGAATGCCGGCGTCTGCAAGCTCATGCGCGGATGGACGCCCTCCTTCAAGGGATGGGCGAGACGAGCTTGAAGGATGATCGACAGCCAGAGTATCAATCTGTGATTTAGAGCGATGCACATCCAGAAGAGCAGGTCTTTGTGTGGGCGGCAAGCTCGGCTTAAGGGACGATGCTACAGCTTGCGCCTCTTCTGAAGCGCGAGGCTGACTCGATGGGCGACTAGAGTCCGGTACTCGCCATATCGGCCTGTCATTAACATTGGGCAGCTTCTTGATAGAGCCTGGAGGTGGCGACGATCCAACAGCGGTAGACTTGTAGTTGAATCCAGGGCGGATGGGTAATGGCTGATCGATCTGATTGAATTGTTGCACTTGTTGTGCGACCGGCCTCGAAGAATGCTCCTTCCCAGTTGAAGTAATGGCAAACTCGCTTTTCTCAGGAGAACCTTGGGCAGTCTCGACCTTCTGTGCAACTCGCCCAGATGTAGATGTGGTGGGACCTCGTGAAATCTTTGAGCTTGAAGTAGGCGCTGGCGAGCCAGGGAGTTTTGGCGAAAATACCTGATCGGCCAACGCGTTGGTCACTCGTTGATTCAGGCTCTTTGGATCATCAGTCTTGGTCGAGGCAGCTGGAGGTGAGGTTGGTGGGAAGGAGAACTTCCCACCATCATGTGCAATAGCGAACTCATCCACGGATGGGAAGCGTTTTGATAGCTCATCCACTGCGCCAGCCCGAACATCGTAGTTTTTAGAATCCAGTGCTGCGAATGGGTCACCCCTCGCTGGAGACGAGGCTGCTTTTGCAGGAGCAGCAGCCGGTTGTGCTGGTGCGGGGAGCCTTCCTCGCCGCATGGGAGTTATATCTGGGATCTGCTGGACCTGAACTTGGGGAGCAGTCTTCTGTAGACCTACTGGAGCAGTGGACACTGCGTCTGGTGATGGCAGCGACTCGTTTCTCCGGGCTTCTGAATGAGTTCGATTTGCGTAAATGTCCTTGATCGGAATCTCGGATCCACGCATACTGCACACCTCTTTGATGACTTGATAGATATTTGGCCTATTTCTCGGGTCTTCCTTGAGCATCCAGCCTATCAGCTTCTTAAGTCGATCAGAGAATGGAGGGTAGGATGGATACTTGAAAGTAGCATTCAAGATAGCCATCTGCCCAACTGCTTCGAAGGGAGTGGTGTAGTAGCATAGCTTGTAGAGTAGCACTCCAAGTGCCCAAATATCCGCCTTTTCGTTGATTGGTTGCTTTCTCCAAACGTCGATCATTTCAGGACTTCGATATTGCATCGTAGTATGCTTCTGAACGTCTTCTTCGATCAGCCTTCCTTCCTCTGCTGTCTTTGCCGCAGGTCGTGGTTGTGCTGCGCTGCCGAAATCGCATATCTTGTATATCGGAGTTCCGTTGGCTGATTTCGAAATCAGGACGTTCTCAACTTTCAAGTCTCGATGCAACAAGGGAGGCTTCAGATAGTGCATCGTAGCCACGCCTTCTGCACAATCGCCAAATATCTTGAGAATTTCCGGCTCTGTCAATCGATGCTGCAAGCGAGTGTTCATGAAATCAATCAGACCGCCTCCATTGCAGTACTCCATGAGCAGGAAGACCTCATAGCCTCCACCCTTGAGCTGACTTGCATGGCTGTCATAGTATGTGACGATCTTGGTATGACCCTTGAGTTTCTTCATAGTCTCGACCTCTGTTCTCATGTTCGCCAAATGCTCTTTATCGGGCACCGCGACCCGCTTGAGTACGGCAAGCTCATGCTTATTGTTATCCCGTGGGATTCGAACCACGTATACATGCGCAAATCCACCCTCGGAAAGGTATTTCTCAATGTAGACCTTATGATTGCCAACCGTCACCTTTGTATTCGGTAGGAAAGTCCCAGGAGGCTGCGAAGACATTATGGTCGGCGCACAGAGTGAACACTCTTGCTCTCGACCTGCGTTGGGAGAAGGTGCCGGCGAAGCAGCGGAAGTATCTCGAGGCAGCGTTGAGCGGTCATGCGTCTGCGTCGCACGTTGGCCTGTCGCAGATCAGAGGTGCATAGAATCAAGGCATCGTATTCTCGAAACAAAATATACGTGTTATATCATAGCCAAATTTATCCAGGCACGAGCGTCACTGTCAGTCTAGGTGCCTTGCGACGTCTACAAGGTCCCTGGGTCTCGCCAAGGCTGAGCGCATTGAGTTTCTGTGGCGCAGTCTTGAGACTTGACCTATCTCGAGACCAGACGAGAATTAGGCGATTCTAGTATTCGAGTGCCTAAGGTATAAAATTTGTAATTTTACTTTCGCGGAAGATAACGGTCTACTTCGCGTACTATAGCTAAGCCGCTATAGGATTAGATTTAAACTCTATAGGGCTAAAGAATACTCTCTACTAATTAATATAAGGAATATAGAAATCGCTATTCTCGTCTAGGCCGTTTCTATCGAGTTTTAGGTACTTTATATATAATATTTATATAAGAAAATATATTATTCCTAGTTCTATTAGTATAACGATAATTTTCTATAGTAAAAACTTCTCTCTATAGTAGAAAGAGCTTCCTCTATATTACTATTTTTTTATAAAGTTTTATAAGTATAAAATTAGATATAAATATATCCTTATCGTATTATATATATTACGTTATCTATTAGGTCGAAGTAATAAACTACTCGCGTATATCTATAATACTTTCTACCTCTATAATAAGCTATTCTCTATCTATAGTAGAATTATCTTTAATTACTATAGTAAGATATACGTCTAACTACTTCTATAGTCGCTAGTCTAGATTATCTAGTCTCTCGAGTCTTATATTATATAAGTATTCTA
>AWYD02001482.1:0-35600 GCA_000504365.2 Pseudocercospora pini-densiflorae CBS 125139
ATAATAGAGTATTAGTAAGACTATTATTAGCTAATAGTAAATATTAAGCTATTATATAGATATTTAAGTAAAATATAACTAGTAATACTTTTATAATTACTCTATAGAAGATAGTAATATAACGGAATAGTAGCGGTAATATAACGAGATAGTAGCGGCTATATAACGAGATAGTAATATAGCGTATTCGTTTATAAAGCTAGAGTCGACTTAGCTATTACTCGATCTAGTAGAAGAAGTATATTAGCTATTAAATAGAATTCTAGATACGGCTATTACTACGCGCGGCTCGCTCTTAGTAGTATCTATCTATATAATATAATTCCTACTAATAATTAAGATATTAATAGCTATCTCTACTACTCTTACTATATTATATATCTAAAGTTTAAATCGCCTTATAAAATCTTTTCTCCTTAATCTACTCTAGTATTCTCCTTCTTAAAATACTAGGTATTAAAGTAGACTAGTATAGTAATAATAATATTATATACTAAGTAGACATAGATACTAGATAGATAGTAAGGACGATTCTATAATTAGAAGACTAAACTACCTATAATACCGCCGATACTACTAGTATCTATTATTATTATAGAGATAAACGTATACTTCTAGTACCCTTAAATATTATTAGCTTAATAGGCTATATAAGTAGGAATCCCGCTCTAAGCTAATATATAGATAAGGAAAGTAGCGAAGAGACGGACACTAACTAAGTCTATCTAACTAAGAAGTAGTAGACTAATAAATTCTAAGATAGTACTAAATAGTAGAAGTAGCCCTCGGATCTAGTAATAGTCTCCTATCTAAGTAAGACCTATAATAAGTATAGCTATAAAGATATACTATAGAGCTAAAAGGATTTAAGAAAGTACTATACTAAAGCCTATATTCTCTCTAAGAAGTATAGAAAGGAAAAAAGATAGAGCGTATATAGTAGTCGTAAGATAGCTATACTATACTTAGATTAGTATATATTCTAATAAGTAAGTAAATATAATAAGTCTATTTTCGCGTAGAGCTAATACTCGGTCTTAAAGAACTTACGCTTAGCGACTTATAAGAAAATTAATATATATATCTAAATTAGTAGGTCTATACCTAAAGATACCTACTCTTTAAAATTCTATAGTACTTCGTTCGCGTCGCTACGGTCCCTATTAATCCGCCGGATAATAAATTCGATCTTATTATCCTTAAGGAAGCCCTAGTACTACTTCTTAATAGTACGATTAGGAAAGTCGACTAGGAAGATATATCCTGTTAGTCCTATTAAAACAGTGGCTATACCTTCGATAATAAAGACTGCAATCCGTTAGCCTGTCCTATAATTTATTAAATAATAAGAACGTACTCTAACGCTATCTACCGTAGCCTACGATTCCGTCCATTTGCTGTAAGCCATAGGCGAGGATACCACTGCCCCCAGATGCAATTATGCCTAGAATAAAGAACAAGGCAAAGCGTTTTTGCTGATCATAACGCGAGTACCAGGTCGAGATAAGGTAGACACAACCTTCAGTCATGTCAGTCTGCTGTGACGCTAAAAGGCGATTGCGACAATCACGAACGTACCAGGAAAGAAGCCCGCTTCGAAGACTCCCAGGACAAGCCCTACGCATCGTCGTCAGTGAATGAGCTTGCCATTCATAACGCTGGACTCACGAAGAGGGATAAGCTCCCACCATGTGTCCACGAAGCCGAAACCAATCATGACTCCGCCCCAGCAGACACATAGGCCAGACAGGAAGGGCCGTGGACCCAGGAACCGGGTAAGAATGGTTGCTGGCGGCTGAAAGATCACATAGCTGTTATGACTGTCAATTGCAAGAGACTGGGCTGACTTGATAGGGCCAGACGTACGTGATGAAGAAAACGAGAGCTACAGTCGACTGCAGATGAGGTTAGCGAGTATCCTTTGCTTGTAGCTTCAGGTCCGACTCACATATCGAAAACCAACATTGGTAGCCAAGTCATTGTGCATGCCAGCAATGGCAGCATTCGGTAGGTTGCTCCGATCCATAAGCGAGACGCAATACATGACTCCGCACATGACCACCAGACGCTTGTCGACACGATGGATGATCTTGCGCTGCTCTCTTGGAGAGAATTCCTCGTCGTCGTCAACGGACACTCTTTGAGATTCAACCTTCTCGACATCACTGTCTGAGCCGGCCGTGGTCTCCACATGGTCTACATCAGATTTATGGCCAGTCATTTTCGAGTCGACGAGGTCAGGAAGGGTAGCAAGGTTGAGAAAGGTGAATATGCCTGCTACGTTGGAGACAGCGCTCTTGTATACATCCATATATGGGAATAAAATATCCCCGCCATGCCATGTGGTCGATGAAAACGTGGTTCACTATATGTCCATCTATGCAATCGCATGCCTACCAAGAATTGGCGCTTGGGAAATTGCGTGTTAATGTCGACGCGACATGGTTCTCCATGGAGCCCCAAGAATTGGCACAGATGGAGATGCATCGTAATGGAGCTCTGCCCAGAGCGATAGTGGTTATCCGCGGCCATGGCACTGCGGTAGTGCTGCTCGGTAGTCAGAAATCCTCAAAGACGATCGCTCGGCGCGTGTGTATGCATGAGCAGTCGGTGATGTTTCTCAACTCGTCTGCTTGGTCCGAAAGGCGAACTTGATGGCGACGAAGAGGAGGGAAAGTGCAGATGTTGATGTAGAGGACTGTTCGAGGTCGACGCGGTCTTGGCGTCGAGCTTCCCCTGTGCTTGCCCTTGCCCCACGACAACAACACGTCCGAGAGCAACAGTCGCGCGTCTGACTTCCTGCTGCCTCGAACGATCGTCGCATTCGCGTGGCTACATGTAGACATGGCGCGGGAAGTCGATTCTGATGCATCACTTGCTTCCACGATAGGCGGATGAAAGATGCCCCCGGTGCTCAAGCAGACGACCAAGCAGGCAAAAGCGGCGTTCAAAGCTCGAGGCCGGCCGTCGCTCACGGAGAAGGAACAAAGGCAGTTGGAACGGTCGATCGAGCTCGAACAGCGCGCCGAGAATATCAAAGAAGCGGAAAGGCGGCGAAGTGAGGCCGCGAAGAAGAGAGCAGAGCGGGAGTCTCGAGAGAAGCTTGGCCAGGCCAACTCTGCTCAGCTAGGAAGCCAGCGAAGATGCGACCGCTTTGGATACAAGAGCAGTCAATTCCATCTGGGTGCATTCTTTGGCAGGAAGCCGGCCGCGAATCAGCATGAAATACACAAGCAGGGCGACATAGACACATTGGCAGAGTCAGAGGACGATGCATTTGAAGACGAAGACCTTGACGATGATAGTCTTCTCGAAGCTCTCAGCGCACCAGCAATATCACGACTACAATCGCAAAGTCCCTTGACCAGACGTGTCGATGCTGCAAAGACAGCGACATCGCTCATGCCGCCTCCACCTTTGCCTGCGAAATGCCACCAGTCTCAGCAGGAGCGCGTCCTTGACGTTCAGTCGCTCGATGACATGCAAGACTTTTTCGATGAACTTGACAGCAGCACACAGATCGCCAGAGAATTGGACGAGCACGCCGGCCAGGTTGTATTGCCGGAGCTAGAATCGAATGCTAGGAGTGGCTCTTTCAGCTGTGGCAGTCTTGACTTGACGGTCGACGACTTGGAAGCTCTGGACCCACCAAAATCGGCCAGTGCGCCGCTGTCTGTTCCTGTGCCCAAGACACAGCATGTCATGGCACCGCCAGCCGTGCCGCTTAATCGACCGAAGAAACACGTCGTGCATACAGCACCTTTGGCGGGGCAGAGCGAAGCGTTGATTCCTGTGAAGCAACCTCGAGCGATTCGGGGTCCCTTTCTTCCAGCGTCCTCACTTTACTGTTCACCGGATCTTGGTTTCACTGCGACTCAGCTGGAGTCATTCATCGATGATGACATTCAGCTGACACAAATGGCCACCTGAAATCGCTATCTGGTGAAGCACTACCAAACTCTGCCTTAAGATTTGTCGCAACGGCTGGGTCACTGACGTGTGGTCCGGACCACTCTACCTTACCATTGCCATTCATACTGCTCCCGTGTTGGATATAACAACTAGGTGCACAAGGCTGTGGAATGGCCCATACCTTGGTTTGATAGGACTGCGACCATCTTGGTGAAGAATTCAGGACACTATAGCCTGGTCTCAGACCATCCGGAATTACAAAGAACAACATGTGGCAGCATCTCGGCGATGCATACGATTGTGACAACAAAGAAGCGCAATGCCCAGGAAACCTGCACAATAGGCGGCTGGTCATTGTCCTAATCCGGAAGAATTTCTTAAAGAGCCATACTTGAACCTCACCCGCCTTGCACGCAGCGCTTCTTAAGACACCGAGTAGACTTTTCTCGCTCGCCACAATTCAAGAGTGCTCCGCATATCCCGTCTCAAGTCTACACTCGATCAAGCGACTACTTTCGATCGCCGGACCCTTTGACCAGCGTCAAAGCGAGATGCAATGGCATAGAGGCGTCGAGGGAGCTGTGGCGGACTTCGACTGGCAAGATTGGCGGTACAAGCAATTTCAGCAACGACTGCGGCCTAGCCCTGAGTCGCCCGATTTAGGCCTCGATGTCACAGCCCCTTTAGTGCACGACTTGGACACCCTGGCGACAGAAGACGAGTATTCTATCGTTGTTCGTGTGTACTCGGATGTACGTGTTCCTGAAGGGTACAAGCATGTCGATGCTGGAGAGGCATTGTTTGTAGTGCAGTATGCTCGCGAGATGACCTTGGCGAGAGGTCGTATCCTTTACGAAGTCTGGGTGAGTTGGACATTTGAGTGGATTTGAGTGTCGTTTCGTTTTGCTGACTTGTCCACGTTCGTTGTAGGACCGCTGGATGAATTGCTCTTTTGGCTACCTTGTACCATCTCACATCCACTCCGAAGCGATCTCATATCGCACCACGTTTGATGCCTGGAATAGCCTTCGCTTCCACGATCGGACAATACGAGAGCATGCTCACAAGTTGATCATGGATCAATTCTCTCGCATTAATCCAACGTCGGCAAAGATCGTAGCTGAGAAGATGATCATTGAGAAGAGACAAGTCACTCCGAGAAATGTTGAGCAGAACGTGATCAATCATCTCAGACATTGCTGGTCCAGCTACGAGCTGCGACTGTCACGAAAAGATGGAGAGGGAAGATATCTTGCAAGAAAAGATGTTTTCCAAGCGATCAAGCCAAGAATGAGAGGCATGCTGCAGAAGTGGTTGCCTCAGGATATTGATGCAACTAGACTGGCGATGCTGTGGAGGAGACATCATCTACTCGATGAAGAGAAAAGTCAAGGAGCATGTAAGGAGGATGATGTATTTCACAGACCCACGGCATTGACTTGGTATGGAGGAAAAGAGACTGTTGGGAACCTGGTGAACACGGAGCGGGCTTACCTCTAAGATCGGATGGCTACGACGTCGCTTTCGGAGACGATTGAGTTTCATCGGCCTTTTCTCTCGACTTACGCGTCTACAGGTGAACTTGCACGGCAAACAAGGGATGTCGCATGACACCTTTCGTGACTGCACCTCCCACTTTGGGTCATAACGATGTCGATCAGTGGAACACATGGTGCCGTCGCCGGCTTGCTAAATTTTCCCAATCATCAATGGTTAGAGCCGCCGGAAAACACCATCGCGACTGCAGCGAGGAGACTGGACCACCAAGCCACAAAATAGACAGTGAACATAAGCATGAGCGCTAAACAATTCTCCGGACGCCCAATCCTGTCAAGCAATATTATACCTCTATTGATTCTTGTTATGCAGCTGTGACGGAGAAACTCGAGGAAAATATCGTGGGAAGATCGTCCATTCTCCAGAACCCCGCATGACACTATTGACACTAGATGAGTGCAAAGGCACAAAATAGCACCAGCTGACACTTCCCAGACTCTCCCATACCCACATGAAATGCTATCGGCCTTGAACGGCACGCTGGAAGCGCAGCTAAGCATGTGAACCCAACACGAACATTGGTGGAATCGATTTTGCCATCAAGATTTGAGGACCTGAGATGTCACCCTTATTTTGCAAAGACTTGCACGAGAGATCGTGTCCCAGACTCCTTTGCCGTGTGCCTGGAAATGTCCCTGGTGACAATGCTAGACCATAGCTGTTGTGTCACGGGTGGTTACCAGACCCAGCACGATGCTCCGAGGTAGGAGAATTGGTAAACGCGACCCGCTCGAGAGCCAAGGTGGAAAACGATAAATACTCTGAGCATCGCCAACAGGATGAGTCGAGTCGTGGGATTCGAAAGCTTTCGAACAAGACGTTTCCGGACGACATCTTGTGCACTGTCAACATCATGCCTTCGATATCAAGCCGTCGATTGGCTTTGAGCCTTATTGCTTCAAGTACGCTTGCTGCTGCCGGACCTTGCGACATCTATGCTTCGGGAAACACTCCATGTGTGGCAGCGCACAGCACGACAAGAGCCCTCTATAACTCCTTCAATGGCGCCCTCTATCAGGTCCAGCGTGGCTCTGACGGCAAGACCACCGACATCACACCTCTTTCCGCTGGCGGTGTTGCCAACGCCGCTGCTCAGGATAACTTCTGTTCTGGTACGACCTGTGTGATCACAATCATCTATGATCAATCTGGCCGAAGTAATCACCTTACACAAGCACCACCAGGTGGCGCTGCTAGCGGAACGGAAGCGAACGGCTACGATCAACTTGCCAGCGCCATTGGTGCTCCAGTCACGCTCAATGGGCAGAAGGCTTATGGAGTCTTCATTTCTCCAGGCGTTGGCTACCGTAACGATGCCACCAACGGTGTAGCCACGGGCGATGCTGCTGAGGGCATGTATGCCATCTTTGATGGAACTCATTGTATGTTGACACCAATGTGTTAAGAACAGGGACACGCCATGCTGACATCTTTCTCTAGACAACGATGCTTGCTGCTTCGACTACGGAAATGCAGAGACCAACAACAAGGATACCGGAAATGGCCACATGGAGGCGATCTACTTTGGCACAAACACAATCTGGGGCACGGGTGCTGGATCCGGGCCTTGGATCATGGCTGATCTCGAGAACGGACTCTTCTCAGGCTCTTCGCCAGCTCAAAATACCGGAGATCCAACTCTGACCTACAAGTTCCTCACCGCCGTGATCAAGGGTAAGCCAAATCAATGGGCTATTCGCGGCGGCAATGCTGCTTCAGGCTCTCTGTCAACATACTACAACGGAGCTCGACCAAGTGCAAGCGGCTACAATCCAATGTCAAAAGAGGGCGCCATTCTCCTTGGAATCGGAGGCGACAACTCCAATGGCGCACAGGGAACATTCTATGAGGGTGTCATGACGTCCGGATTCCCATCTGATGCCACAGAAAACTCTGTCCAGTCCAACATCGTCGCTGCAAAGTACGTTGCTGGATCTCTCACCAGCGGACCTGCCATCAACGTCGGCTCAACCATTACCCTTCGCGCCACTACTCCAGGTTACACCACCCGGTACCTCGCACACAACGGCTCCACTGTCAACACGCAAGTCATCACTTCTTCGTCCTCAAACCAGGGTGCCGCACAGTGGACCGTCCGTACTGGTCTTGGCAACAGCGCATGTCTCTCTTTTGAGAGCAAGGACACTCCAGGCTCTTACATTAGACACTACAACTTCGTTCTCCAACTTCAAGCTGACGATGGATCGAAGCAGATGCATGAGGACGCGACATTCTGCTACCAGGCTGGATTGAATGGTCAAGGAGATACGATTAGGGCTTGGGGATACCCAACACGATTCGTACGACACTACAACAATGTTGGATACATTGCGAGAAATGGCGGACCAGATGTCTTTGATAACACGAATTCTTTCAATAACGATGTGAGCTGGGTTGTTGGAAGTGGATTTTCGTGAACGAAGGCCGGGAGATGTTGATGGTGGCACAAGGTAGCACAAAATAGCGTAAAAGTCTGCAAGAAGATTTCAAGAGTCCAGAAACATGGCCTTGCTGTGAGTTATTGCGCTCTCCTTTTGTGATTTTTGATTCCAGGCCTCGTGAGTACGCTATTGTGTATAAGGCACGACTCTGAGCGAACGTGTAAGACTAAGCTAGCAATGTCAGACATAGCAGCACTGTCTCGGCGCGGTGTCTCGGGGTGTCTATCGTCTGAACCTTTGCTGACCCTTATACCCATTGCTTCCGGTGGGAGGTGGTAGCATCTTTAATACCAGCATTTCGGGCTGTCGCGTTCTTTTGACCTTGGTCCAAATCGAAAGAGCACACATTCTCGCAGTACCGACTTGGCTATTGATATTCTTCTTTATGTGATAACGTTGAGATGTTGTGCAGTCATTACCAGGTGCCGTGGTTGTTGGCGTGCCAGGTGCCCTGTCGCCGCGCTCGCCTCCGGCTGCACTTCAAGAGGGTTCGCGTGGAAAGCCGGTCAATAACCTTGTTACCACTTGAGCCGCATCGCCTGAGATATACCGGTGAAGTTTGAATCGCCGTCGCTCTTCGCAACAGCCTACTAGCAATATTTGGCGTTGTACACAAGCATTGATAAGGCTTGCACAAGCAGTCGGCAGGCGCCTGTGGCCCGGCAGATATGCAGTGGTCATCTGGGTCGTGAAGACGTTCGTTTCATTCGTTTCGAGATGAAGGGACAAGCTCCACATAGCTATTTATGGAAACCTGCAGGGCAAATGCGCTTGCAACGGTGACGGCTCAGTGAAGCAGGTGAGAACGAGAACCAATGCCATCCGACTTTCAGCCTCCGTATCGACCTTGGCGCGTGAAATGTGGTTGTTCGGCCGGTGAGATTATTACTTCGTAGCTGCTGCTCCTCCTGGTCTGTCTCTCCGCCACCCAGAAGTAGCAAGCTTCACATTCTCCCTCTGGTGTTTCAGGTGTTGTTGCTGGGATCGCGGGTGACGTGGAGACATGAGGCCGCGACAGCAGAGACAGAGACAATTGGAACGGCAGTGAAGCACAAAAGTGGGCTCTCGCTCAGGCATTCCAGGGTCTGACGGGGATTGGTGCATGAGACCTGAGACGCTGAGCAGCAGTGACACGCGAGCGATTGGGCGCGGGCAGCACGACCGACGCAGGACAGTTGCAGCTGCAGGCGGCGCATCGGTGAACTAGAGCTACACGCGGGATTCTGGAGGTTCACGTTGACTCGGTGCTGGACGCCGTCCCTTTCCCTTCATAATAATGGCCGAAGAAGAAGGCAAGAAGTCCAAGGCCTCGAGTTTCCTGAAGAAGAGCAAGTGGGGCAAGGTGTTGAAGGAGCGGAGTCCTGATGCCGGCGACGACGACTCGAGCGCGGCCGGTCACCAGCAAGGTACTTTCAAGCTGAATGAGGATGTCGTCGATTTCCTCAAGCCAAGCACGGAGAAGAGCAAGCCTAAGATAGACATTGCCATTGCGAAGCGCTGGCCAGATGCTCATGAGGTGCGGCGGGCAGGCGAGGGCAGCCCTCTGCCACATGGAGCCGCATTCACCAAGCCCAAGCGGCGGAAAGGGCTGACAGTGAGCTTCGTGAAAACGGTGCCGGACATTATAGGGGAGGGGGGTGATGAGGCACAAGATCCGCCAAGGGAGATCAGCAGGATGAAGGCGGCAGTGTCGAGATCTGTGTCGGACAGGAAGCCTGGTACTGAAGGCAACTGGCCTCGCTCGCCGCCGCTGGCAGAGACCCATGGAAGGATGCCACCGTCTGCTCAGCGGGACGACTTTGTGCCTCCGCCAATTCGCAGGATGCACACCTCGGGCAACGAGTTCTCGCCTGCCATGCAGCGCAAGATACCTTCACCGCCGACTGAGGACTATGACCCGTACAAGCCAAGTCTAGGGCGAGTTTCTACTGGCTTCGATAATCTTGATGCGTCCCACACAACTCCTCTTGATACGCCGGTGACGCCTCAGGACAAGTCGAACGAGATCATGACCGGTGCACAGCAGCGACAGCCGGACCTGCATCCTCCGAGACAGCGACCAGCGCAGATTGATACGCATCTACAAAACCAGAGACCTCAGCCTGGATCTGCGACAGCGGCTGGAGGTCTCAGTGGTGTCAAAGACTATCTACAGCCCTCCCCGAATTCTGCAACGCGATCGCCTGTGGTTGAGAAGCGACGCCAGATGAGCACAAGCGAAGGCATGGTATTACGACGGGCGAGCATGATGATTGCAAAAGACGATGACTCCGAGGAGTCAGATGAGCAGCCAACATCATCAACATCGCATGGGCCAAGATTAGCTCCACAACCATCCAACACATCCTCGATAGGGACTTCGGTACCAGAAGTATTCTCTCCTCCCGATTCTGGTCTGTCTCCCGAAACAGCAGCCACGCCCGATGCACCTAATCCTTTCGCAGACCCAAAGTACATGAAGCGCCACTCACGGGAAGTGTCGCCTGGAGCAACACGAACCTCGAACGACCAGGCGCAATCCCTAAGACAACACAGACCAATTCGTGAATACAGCCGATCACCACAGCCAACGGGAGCCCCGCCGCGAATAGAGCATAGAATGGTGCCTCAGATCGCTCCACCACAGAATCAGGGACATCAGAGAGCACCGTCGAAGGATGAGGACTATATGCGAGCAATTCAGGCGCCTGCTGGGCAAAAATTTGTTCCCTCAAGACCTGCGCCCCGGCCTTCATCGCGAGATCTCAGCCTTCAAACAGATACTCTGCGTGATGCCTCGCGATCTCCTCAACCTCGAGATCGTTATCTGAATCCCGCTCCCCCTGCGCAAGACAACTCTCAATTGTTCACAAAGCCGAATGGCTCGTCTTCCAGCATCAACAATTACCAACAGCGCTCTACACACTCACGTTCCACATCAAGAGACGACACTTCACCAGACTTCCGCCAACAGCCAGGTCAAAGCTACCAGCAACCGTCGTCGCCGCGCCACCAAGGGGGCCAGATGAGTGCCGGCTCACAGGATAGAAGCCCGCGCTCGTCATTGCTTGGACCTGGTAGGGTTTCAGGATCCGCACCATCTCCAGTACCCTCTACAAGCTCTAGAACAAGACCGGAGGACTACTTTGCAGCACCTTCAGCTACTCAAGGGCAATCGGCCCGTTCACCGATGGCAACGCTACGGCAAGAAGAGTCTGCGCGGCCAGAATCGGCGGGTTCCGATCACTCACGCCCGAGATCGTCGTATTCGCTTCAGCTCGCATCCGAAAACAATCCTGCTGCAGATGCTGCATTTGCGGACTTTGCTGTTCGCGTCAAGCATATGAAAGGAGTCTTTAAGCTGACTGCAGAGAAGGAGCTTCCTGGCGAGCGTTGCACACCGACTATGTGGCTACGTGCTGGCTTATGGTGGTATCTCGTGGGCAAGTCTGGGCTTGAGACACTGCTGCAACAGCAACGCAATTCTAGCGATCGTCGAGAATTACTGACACAGGCCCATGTAGATCTCGCAAAAGCTTGGTGGATCTTGACAGATCCGCTCGATACCTACGAAACTCACGACGGCAGTCCGCTCAGCGCAAATTCGGGCGAATCGCCTGACGCTCGCATGATGATGGGCGGCGTTTCAGCGCTGAAGGCGCACCTCAGAACGCTCGCACTCTCAATGAGCAAGAACCGCATACTACCTCCTGAGCAGTCGTTGATCCAAGGCCAGAACACAAGGATTTGGACTGAATACCCACGCTTCACTTCCGATGCCATTGCGGTGCTCGGAGGTAGCGCTAGCAAATCAGTACTGGTGCAGGATGCAAAGCATGTCCCCGATCCATACGATATGCTACCTCTCGGCGACGGTAGAAATTACTTCTGCTATGGCCGTTTCCCAGTGGATGTCTTCCTCAACACAGAAGATTCGGAGACTGACCGTGTGGTGCTGCCATGCATGCTCACAGTCATGCGTGGACGTCAAGACTTCCAGACCAGCATTTCCATCGCAAGCCAGAGCGAACTAGTCAATGTCCGCATCCTCGCCAGGCAAGGAGAACGTAGAAATTTGACATGGTCAGATGTGACTTGGAAAGCAAGTGCATGTGGAATGCTCATACACTTGCCACGAAATTTCGACTTGAGCGTGAGAATGCAGGAGCGAGATTTTAGGGCGGTGTGGAATCTGTCTGAATACGCGCGTAAGGTGGAGAAATGCTTGCGGCCAGAAGAAGGCGAGATCATGATCCATGAGGCACGTCTCGCTGAGCTCCAATACGCCGATTCTTCAAACCCCAACGCATTCGCGCCTGACAAGGTCAGAGGCTGCACAGCGCTGGTCTTTGAACGGCAAATTCAGCACGTTGATGGCAGTGGAATGCATAGGGTGCATCGGGGCTACCGTCTCTTACTGGTCACAGATCCTGGGCACAAGACACTGAGTGCTGTCAGCCATGAGATTGGCACGCGCACGCCATTCTATTTCGAATATCTCACAGATCCCACAGCGCAAGGTACCACGGCCATGGTAATACGAATCCGGGAAGAAAAGAGACAATGCCGCGCATTGCTTGTCTTTCCCGATGCAGACACGAGACAAGCGCTTTACGATTTTCTTAACGGCTTGAGTGTTGGGCCTGACGAGACAATTGTGGGTCGCATGAGCCTCACCAGTCTCTCTATTGAGCCTGCATCTCAATCTGCAGGGTTCTCGCAATCAGCACATCCTGCCTTACAACAGCTGCAATGGCAGAAGCTGGGAGTGACAAACAGCCGATCAGAAGATCCGAACAGCCGGATAGCATCGACTGTTCAGTCTGACAAGCTCAGGATCATCGCCAGACATTCTTTGGGCTGCATCACTGATCGTCTGAATCTCGGCAAGGGCGAGCTTCTCCTACGTGTGCCTACGTCCGCGTCCGCGAGTGTACAGATTCTTCGAGAGCCGCAACAAGACATGACGATGTCCATTGATAGCAGGAATTCGCCGCAGCATGTAGCTGATGGAGTAGGACAACTCTTGTATGCCGTGATGCAGCAGCCCACCATCCGCACGTTTACGTTCGCGAGTCGAGAAGATCTGCATGCCTTCCAGACAGCCATTACAGGCTATACAGTGCGTTACGACGGACTTGCGAGCGGCTTCGGCATCTCTCGACGTCGCATGGTCGTGCCTATCTACAAAAAGCTCGAAGCATCCAATGTCAGATTGCAGATTGTCGCCAAAGAGTCGGTCGTCCAACTGCTGGCCTTCATGGAGGAGTTCAATTATGCAGATGCCATGTGTTTCCAAATCAAGTCCACAGACGTGTTCGAGCAGAGCAAAGGGGACAGCAAGGGCAAAAAATGGTCGGTCAAAATGGTTGATGCGAAGTTCTCCCTCCCACCAAGGGAAAAGGACGACCCGGAAGAGATACGCCTGAAGCAACGATTTGTTAATTTGGAAGGTCTTGACTATGCTGAGGAGCACGATGACATAACCATTGGCTTCGATAGTGAACAAGGTAAGTCAGAGATGGGTTTCCACTTGCTGATGATGTGTATGCTGACACCTGAGCAGACCGCGACCGATTTGCACAAGCTCTTCCAGCTGCCACGAGTGTACACCGGGGCATCACCTTGAAACGACGGATCTAAATCACATATGGCCATGCTCAAGTAATGTCACGCCACTCGATTCTGCGGTATAGGACAACGGCCGAGATCATCTGACTTCTGTACTTGGCGGCGAACCGCATCACTCATATGTGCCGATATCGCTGGCTTCAATCGCAGCATCAGCTGTGACTCCAAACAGCATGCCATTGCGCGAGACACGAACGATCTGACGGTCCCATCCGGCACGGCTCCGGATATACCAGCCCTTCCGGGAAGGTGGGCTGCCATTTCAATCGAGGTGGGGCCCATGGCATCAACGTTCTAGGGCGTGTCGCAAAAGCTACAACAGCTTTCACGCTCGTCCCAAACTTTTGTAGAACTTTCATACTAAGATACCCATTTGTCGAATTTCACAGCTAGCGATCCAAATTCCTTCTTTTTCTCCCACTTGCACCTAGTATGGCGACCAATGGCAACGCAAATGGCAATCCCAACACCAGCAATCTCACCATTCCAAAGCCTGCCGACCAGGACTCATCATCATATCTCAAAAATCTGTCTCTGGCAACTCTAGCCATTCACGCCGATGACCAGATAAACCAGAATGTCGACGTTGCACCACCTCTACACGTGTCCACCACATTCCGTTATCCTTCCGATCCTGACAAACTCATCCGCGAACGCGACATCGACTTCACATCGCCATGTCCACCCGGCGGACCCATGAAAGGCGATGCACACATTTATTCTCGCCTCACAGCACCCAACACATCCCGCCTTGAAGTAATGCTGACGAGCATCCTCGGTGGCCCAGCACTGACCTACAGCTCTGGATTAAGCGCATTTCATGCTCTCCTAACATATCTGAACCCAAAAGTCGTGGCAATCGGAGAAGGTTATCATGGCTGCCATGGGGTTCTTAGTATATTCAAAAAGCTTACGGGCTGCAAGATCGTGGATCTCTTTGACGAAAGGAGCTGGGATGAGGCTGGTCTAGGCAAAGGCGATGTGGTACACTTGGAGACACCTGTGAATCCCACCGGCCAAGCATATAACGTCGAGGCATATGCTGAGAAGGCACATCAAAGAGGAGCAGTTTTGACGATTGATGCTACATTTGCGCCTCCACCACTTCTTGATCCCTTCAAATGGGGAGCGGACTTCATTATGCACTCGGGCACAAAGTATATTGGAGGACACTCGGATATGCTCTGTGGAGTGATTTCTGTCAAGCCAGGTAGGGAGAAGGATTATTGGGGCATGTTCTATGAAAGAGTATTCCTTGGTTCAGTGATGGGAAGCATGGAAGGCTGGCTCGGTGTCAGGTCTTTGCGGACATTTGAGCTTAGGGTCAAGAGGCAGTCAGAGAATGCGGACGCTTTGGTCAAGTTCATAAATGATGCTGTTGAAGGCGATGACGAGAGCAACGTCGTGAAGAAAGTCGTTGCGAAGATTGTGCATGCGAGCCTACAGAGAGAAGATATGGGATGGTTGAAGAAGCAGATGCCGAATGGATTCGGGCCGGTGTTTAGTATTTGGACCCGAACGGAAGAGGCAGCGAAGAGACTGCCAAGCAAGCTGAAGCTATTCCATCACGCTACGAGTCTCGGTGGAGCGGAGAGCTTGATTGAGTGGAGGAGTATGAGTGATGCTGGAGTTGAGGGTACGCTGCTGCGATTGAGCATTGGTGTTGAGAATGTGGAGGACCTCAAGGCAGATCTCGTGCAAGGCTTTAAGGCTTTGGCTGCGGAAGGTCATGCTTGAAAGGGCAGCTTAACAGCATAGATATAGATGAGTGAAAATCAATGAATCCTTCTCATTTGTTGTTGCATGGAGAAAATCGCGTTCCGTTGTGATGGCGGTCACGGATGAAAGTTTAAGCAAGCTTTCCTGCCGCAGAACTGAGCATGCAACTTGCATGTGAAGCTCTTTCTCTTCCTTCGCAACCACAACGTCTACCACAAGACCGACGAAAATGGTGAAGCCACTCTCCTTCAAGGGCGACAAGAAGGTCAAGAAACGAAAACGCGAAGCCAAAGAAGCCGAAGACGAAAATGACGCGCCAGCATCCAAATCTCTGATCCCCGCCGATGCAGCTCCTGAGGACGACGAGAACTGGGTATCGGCAGACAGCATAGACGACATCGCCGGTCCAGTCGTACTTGTATTGCCCTCGAAGACGGTCTCATGTATAGCGTGCGATCAACTTGGCAAAGTCTTCACGAGCGAGATCGAAAACATGGTCGAAAATGAGCCTTCCACCGCAGAACCGCATGATGTGAGGCAGGTGTGGATCAGCCAGAAGATTGTCGGAACAAGCAATAAATTCACCTTCAAGGGACACCATGGGAAGTACTTGGGCTGTGACAAGTACGGCTTCCTCTCTTCGACACGGGAAGCTGTTAGTCCGGAGGAGACATTCACGCTCATTGCTTCCGAAGCTGTTCCGGGGACTTTCGACATCAGCGCGTACGAGAGATTCGTCTCGGTTGATGAGGACGGAGAAGTGAGAGGCGATGCCGAGACGGCGTCTGAGAAGAGTGCGGTGAGAATTCGGATGCAGGCGAGGTTTAAGCCGAAGCATAAGGAACAGAAGAAGGAGAAGGTGCGCGCTAAGATCAGCAGGAAAGAGTTGGAAGCTGAGGTGGGAAGGAGACTGGAGGACAATGAGGTGAAGAGATTGAAGAAGGCGAGACGCGAGGGGAATTATCATGAAGAGATGCTTGATGTTAAGGTGAAGGGCAAGCATGATAAATTTGCTTGAAGAGACGACCCCATTTATTCAGTATGAGAGGTGCCAGATTTGGACATGAAAGTTCAGACGGCAAGAAAGCAGTTCGGACGACAGAGATGCTATCTATTCAAGCTGCATGCCACATTCTGGACCTTCCAGGCCGCCGCTTCTCACAAGCGAGGTGACTGCTCTGGGAAGATGCTAGACTTTGGTCTCTCCCTTGGCGACCCATTTCCGAATGCTGCGATCGGTGCAGTGCTTTCAACAGGCGAGTTGAATGGAGTAAATGAAGTCGGTCGCTGCGGAGTGACCTGGATGCGCAATCTTCTGCTGGAACCACTTCGCTGCACCCCGTGCTGCCGCTCTTCGCTTGGACTTTCAGCATGTCGCCTTCGTGGCATCGAAGACCTGTTGGATTGACGTTCTTGTGCTTCTTGCACCACAGAACTGATCAGCGGCAACATGTTCTCACTGCCATCGAGCCGCGCCGCAGTGCGCCGATGACTACGAGTCTGTGCGCTACCACTCAGTGGTCGTGGGTCTTCTGATCTGGTAGGCGTGCTAGGCTCTGTTTCTGCTTGCTGTGGGCTAGCAATCATGGGCTCCGTTGCGCTTCTGGTCTGTGCTCGTTCATTGACCGACCTTGACCAAGTTATACTAGGAGTAGGTGCTGGCTCGGAGATTCGTCTGATCGTGGGCCGAGACGGCGTCACTTCATGCTCACTCTGGTCAACCGTGTCGAGATTGTGAGAGACATTACGACTCTGTGGTGCAATGCCTAGTATCGAAGATGGGGTCGCTGGTCGAGGTTCTGGTATCGTGAGTGCCAGGCCGATTCCGCCTCCCTCGGGATGTGGCTCGCGATATCTGTACGGGATTGCACTTTGTGGTTGATCATGTAGCTCAGCGCTGTAGGTGTCCAGCTGCTGCGGACGAAGCTGCTCGACGTTCTGGTCTTCTCCACCATAGCAGCACAGCATTCTGCGAACTTTTGCCAAAAAGGAGATTTTCGGCTGATTCACCTCGCTCTCAGCTTGTCCGCCTCGCAAGTTCCATCGCTGATCGCTGGAGCTCTGCCGTGTTCCGCCATGAGCTTCCATAAGCTGCAACAACCTTTGGTCGTATTGTGTTGAGAGTTCGTGAGATCTAGCCGGATCTTGCTCTGCAACACGCCGTCTTTGAAGCTCGACTAAAACTTCATCGTCCAGCATCGCGCTGATGTTAGAGTGATTGCTGGAAGACGACTCACTGAATCGACTTTGTGGTTCAGTTCTGATCGATCTAGCCTGATCGACTGGCACAATCTCATCGACATCCTGAGACAGAGCCGAAGTTTGCTCAGCAGAAGGTAGTCGATCTGGTATCGGTACTACAGTGCTGTGACCGTCAGTCTGTCGAAATTGTTGCTCAGTAGATGCTTCCTTCGGCCTTCGACGAACGACTGTGCCAGGCTCGTCAGTCTCTTGGGCGTCTGTACGACCTTGTACAGTAGCTGTAGTTGACAGATCTTGGAGCTCCGTGTCGATGCCGTCTGGTCGAGCCGCGTTTTGCGGAACAGGCGCAGGCTCTCGAGGTCTGGCTCTACAGCAGCAAAGAAAGGTTTTCAGTCTCGAGAGCACACGCCCACCCTTCCGCTGCTCACCTCGACGAGTTCCTGTTTCTTGCCTGTTAAGCCGACGCTGTTGCTGCTGCGCTTTTCCAGTGACCGGATTGATGCCGCTGGCGGGCTGAGGGCCTCCAACGGTGTCTTCAAATCTGGTTGAAACCGTGCTTCCAGCATTGATCCTGCTCCTAGCAAATTGTGGGCCTTGTTTGACAGCCACGCGGCGACTGGGTTGAACGTTGGAGTCATCATCAGCTTGTACAGTACATCCTCCATGGATGCCTCTGACTGAGCCACTTCGATCAGCGAGCTCTATAGCATCTCCATCTGTCATTAGCCGACTGTAGCGGCCTGTGCCCTTAAATTGACGCGCTGAACTGTCTGGCTGGAGTACATTAGCGCCGGCTTGGGTCGCGCTTTGATCTGTTCCATAGCCTGGGTACTTCCGTGCGAGCTTAGCACGCATGACATCTTCAGCGCTACGTTCTGTCGCCTGAGACTGGTCTTGCTCCGGTTGACGGCCGTCAGTATGGGCAGATACACGAGATGGTTGTGCATGAGAACGACGGCATTCCCCATGCTGAGCATTGCGAGGCGATTGTTGTGGTCTGGCAATCTTGCTCGGGCCACAGCCTCCACCTCGTAGGCCACGAACTCCACGCTCTGCTATGCCTGGATCAGATACCGAGATGGCGATTCGCTTGGGGCTGCGGATGCGAGGCTTCTTGAGGACCGATTTGGGAGTTCCGCCGCTGACATTTACATGTTGCTTGGCTTTCATATGCTTTCGTGGAGGCTTTGGATCATCCTCGATCGGCATGCAGAAGAGCTTACGCCACAACTTCGACATGTCGCTGTCTACCTTGATGAACAGGAGAGCAGAGCAAAGGCCAGCTCGATGGGGAAAGCCAAAAGCACAGCTCTTTTCACCTGGATTATGCTTTGTTGCTCGCACTGCAGATGATTCTAGTAACGTCGTACATCAAAGAGATGTCTCTCGTTTTGCTTGCTACTCAGCCACCAGTCGAGCTCACAGTCAAAGCTTTGCAAAGACATTCTTCGAAGGACCCGGACACAGGACGATTCATATGGAAGATGTTGGCAGAGTGAAGCGAGTCCGAAGTGACATCGAAGCTTGATTCCTGTTATCTTCTTGGAGGACTCCATACTGACAGATCTCACACCTCTCTGTGCTCTACACTTATCCGTCCCTTGCCCTCAAAAGCCGCTGCCGCGCCCTCTGGGTCTTGAAGCGCATGTGGAACAAGCTGGTCGCCGAAGAGTTCATCCATTTGCTCCAAAGTCTTGCCCTTCGTCTCTGGGTAGAAGAAGATATATGACAACATTGCGATGACATTGAACGCCACAAACACATAGAAGTATCGGAAACCGATGGTCGAAAGTGCCTGCGGACTGAATTGTGCGAAAATGAGGTTGATGGTCCAATTCGTGAAAGTCGTAATGGCATTTCCCAAGGCACGGACTTCAACTGGGAAGATTTCGGCCGGGTAAACCCATGAGATGATGCCGAGCGGAGTATAGAAGAGTGAAAAGACAAAGTTCATGGCGACCATGGCTCGCAGCATATTCTCGTTTCCTGGATTGATGTAGCCGGCCATGACAGCGTTCGCAATGAGAGCTCCTGCAAGCCCGACAGCGCTGAAGATCAATGGCTTGATACGACCAGTCTTGTCAAGGGTAAGAAGACCTATTGTGCAATACACGACTGACAGTGCTCCAGAGATGCCGATAATCTGAAGTGAGGTCTGGTCTGAGATGCCCAACAGGCCGTAGATTCTAGGACTAAAAAATCGAAGGGGATGAGGTTAGCAAGTGTCTTAGACATGATACATGCCTTGAACCCGTCAGACTTACCCATAGTAGTTGATTACATTGATGCCTGAGAGTGGTCCAAAGGCTTGAACACCACATCCCAACAGCAGCCGCTTGCGCCAAGTTGGCTTCGTGAAAATCTTTGTCCAAGAAGTTTGGTTCGCGAGGCGGTCTGCTGCCACAACGTCGATGATCTCCTGAAGCTCGAGATCAATGAGGCGAGTGGCATCATCGGTGTCGGTATTACGAAGCTTTTCGAGAACGACCCGTGCTTCTTCATGACGGTCCTTCTCTACAAGCCAGCGAGGAGATTCGGAGAGGAAATTGATACCAATCGTGAGGATGAGGGCTGGGACACATTGAAAGGCGAGAGGGAAGCGCCATCTAGAAGGGAAGCTAGTCAGTATCCTCGCGTGCCGGTACGGAAAGTACCGGATGGACTCACTGCACACTCGAGGTCGTTACGAATGACAGCCCGTAGCCAATCCATTGGGCCACCAGGAAGCCCCAGGAGAGCATCCATTGCAGCAGACCAGATTGCAGACCTCGATACTTGGGCTCGGAAATTTCGGCTGCATACAGCGGAATCGTCTATGTCAACATGCCCACCGCAGCCCCTGCAATAAAGCGACCGACCATCAGCATGGCCATTGCTGCTGCGCCTCCCTGCAGAGCACAACCGACGACCGAGATGATCGAGCCGACAAGAATGGTCCTCTTTCTTCCCAGCCTGTCTGCCACCAGCATGTTGATGATAGTACCCAGTATGGCTCCGCCTTGGAAGCAGGACACGATACCGCCTGTCTCATTGTCGGAAGGATTGTTGAAGTATTTGATGAACTCCGAAACGGAGATGGCTGAGGTGATGATACCACTGTCGTAGCCGAACAGGAAACCTCCTATAGCCAAGAAGGCTGAAGAGTAGAAGGATGTGAAGCGGCCCATGATGCCTCTCTTGCTAGTACACAGTGCAGCAATGGGTTTCGATGTTGATCTGGGGTAACACTATGGGGTGCATCCCGACTTTATGTTGATCGTTGAACTCCAGATCCCGGGGGTCTGGACTGCATCCAGTATGCTTACCGTGTGCGCTACCGATTGTCATTGCGCTCTGTGCGCTGCACGTCGGGAGACCATAGTCCTGAGAAACGCCACACTCACAGCGCTTCGCTAGCAAATCGCCCGAGAGCGCCTCGGAGACATGCACCAAGGTATGCCCAGGCGCTGGTGGTAGAGGCACATTGAAGAAACCCTGTAGACATCCTCGGCGCCACGTGCCAGAGATTGTTGATGTTCTGTAGTCTGATGCGGCTCAGCTATGCAAAGCTCTGCTTTTGCTTTGTCAATTGGAGACCTGCCTGTGGAGGTAGTCTCGGCTTCGAGCATGGATGTTAACAGGACGAGATCTTCAGAGGGGAAAGTGCTATCGTCGGAGAATCCGGCAGTAGCGGCATCGCAACCAACTCCTTCCACACGTCGCGTCTCACACCATAGCAGAACGGCAGATCTCTGCGTGCGTAATGTAGGTACGCTCTAGAGAAGTTGAGTGTGAAGCAAGTCGCGGCCATCTCCTCTCATCCTTGTCAGTAGCGCAATGCTAAAGACCCTGTCACTTAGGGCTTCGGTAGAATGCTACCGATTTTCTCTCCACCATCGCTGCATTTTACGCGACGGCATCTATTGACGGCACCATCTTCGCGGCAATGCATTCGCTAGCGTCAAGTATGCAGCTTCAAAAGATCTGTTGCAATGTACGCGATGGTGCAATGCGATATGAGACGAGATGGAGGTTGTTGATTGCAGCCTTCATGGCTACCACGAAACCCTGGGTATAGACGCGGACGAGCTTTATCTTCACTGGTCTTTGAAAAGCGAGACTCCAGGGAAGAGGCAGACTGCATATCAGATTGATCTCCGTATATCGTCAAATGGCATCTTCCAACCAGAGGCCGCCACCGTCTGGAGCAGCGGCAAGGTGATCAGCACCAATCAACGCAACATTCACTGCAAGCCAGATGGAGGCTTCCAGTCTGCTACTAACTATTTCTGGATCGTCACGATATGGGATGAACTTGGGCAGAGCTACACGTCCAAGATAAATCATTTCTTCACTGCATACCCTCGGTCACGATATTTGCCGCCATGGAGCATGAACCAAACGTACATGCCTCATTCCAGCCTGATCTTTCGTGCTTGGTTCGAGGATGAGGCCAACAGGTGGAAAGGCGTGTGGGTTGGAGATGGTATCGTTACATATATCGTGCAGATTTGCCCTTTCACTGATCATTTTTCGGTAGGCGCTGACAAACCAATCTATATCCGAAAGACCTTTGATCTCGACAAAGTGCCAACTCGACTTATCGCTCTTGCATCTGGTCTGGGTCATTTCAATCTCTCGTTGAATGGCAGACCTGCATCCAAGCATGTACTTGACCCAGGCTGGACGGACTGCCACAAGACTGTGCAGTATGTTGGCTACGATCTGACTGATCACCTCGTGCACGGCAGCAATACGATAGGGGCTCACATCGGTAACGGGTTCTATGCCGGAGATCAGGCTGATCGCTTTTTCTGGCCAATGTACGAGGACCGCACGTACATCAGACAAGGTAACGAGCTTTGCTTCTTCTGCGAACTCCATGTCTTTTACGAAGACGGCAGCCACGGAACGATCATAACTGGACCAGACTGGAAAGTCCACAAAAGTGCAACACTGCTGGCAAATATCTATGCATCAGAAACTCATGATCGCAGACTGTATCCGCAGGGGTGGGATACTCCTGACTTCGATGACTCTGGGTGGGATCGGGCGAAACCAGTGACAGGACCGCGGGGGCAGCTGAGATATCAGCGACAACCTCCCGTCGTGCTGCATGAGACATTACAGCCGGTTTCGAGTCGGGAATTGGCACCAGGCATTGTGACTTTCGATCTAGGACAGAATGCTTCGACAATGGTCAGAGTTGTCATGAGTGGTGGGACAGGTAGCAAGGTCATCGTTCGATATTCTGAGACTGTCGATGAGAAAGGTTTCGTATTGATGCCTGACCCTCTGTTCAAGGAGTTTGAGACCCACGTCTACTCCGAATTCATCTTGGCAGGTACAGGAGAAGACGAGGTCTGGCAGCCTGACTTCTCCTTCACTAGTGCAAGGTATATTCAAGTCGAGGGCGTTGCATTGGAAGCTGGTCAGAATTTGCCAGTAATCCGATCTGTTGTGGGACAGCACGTCTCGTCTGCAGCACGACGACTTGGTACGATGAAGACGGACAAAGACGATATCAACCAGCTCCTCAATGCTTGTTACTGGACTTACTCCAGCAACCTCTTCAGCTACCATACCGACTGCCCACAAATCGAAAAGTTTGGCTGGCTTGAGGTCACTCACCTACTTGCAGTTGGTCAACAATACGTTTTCAATATCGAAGCTTTGCATAGCAAGATTCTTGAAGATATTCTAGATGCTCAAGATGGCTCAGGCTTCATTCCGTTCAGTAAGTACACTGAATCAATGGGCATGTGAGTCTTTGGCTAATCCTTCACCGCCAGTGGCGCCAGATTTCCGCTTCATGTGCGGTCCCATGCGGAATTGCATTACATGGAGCTGTGCCATTTGCTTCATCCCTCAGATCTTGAAGAACTACTATGGCTCCACTCATATGATCAAGAAGTTTTACCCAGCAGCAGTCCGCTTCGTCGAATATATGCAGACATGGGAGCGCAAAGGCGGCCTAATAGAGCACGGCTTGGGTGATTGGGGAAGGGACATCGCTTTCGGCAATCTGCAAGCCAACATTGAGACTGCAGTATACTACAAGTGCCTGCAGTGCCTCGAAATGATGGCAGCAGAGCTTGAGCTGAAGCATGATGTCGTACGTTTCCAAGAATGGGCTGCTCGAATCTACAAGGTATACAACGAGCATCTGCTTGTTGCTGACGACGTCTCCGGTCCACAAGCTTATTACACTTCTCTGGATAACCCGGAAGTTCGAGATAAGACAGCCGTCGCACAAGCCATCGCCCTACAATTCAAGCTCGTACCAGTGGAGCATGTCGCGGATGTCCAGAAAACGTTCTTGGAAGCTGTCTCGGATGGCAGAATCCAGGCAGGCGAAATAGGCCTGCGCTACCTTTTCAACACACTTGACGACTTGCGAAGACCCGATATCGTGTTGAAGATGGCCCGACAAGAAGAACATCCTTCCTACATGCGATTCCTGCGACGCGGAGAAACCACACTTCTAGAATTCTGGCAGGACGATTGCAGATCGAAATGCCATGATATGCTTGGCACAATCTACGAATGGTTCTATGCAGCCGTCCTGGGACTGAAGCCCACCAGCGATGCGTACAAGACATTCGCCATTCGACCCCCGTACGACTCTGAGTTCGGCGAGGTCCACGGATCAGTGGAATGTCCATATGGTCTCATCGAGGTGCATTACGAGCACAAGGCCAATGTTTCTGTCGAGCTTGATGTCGTGGTTCCAATGAGCACCATTGCGACTCTGGAACTACCAACAGACTTTTCTCGCGGTCAGCTCAGTCAGAAATCGGCCATCGAAAGGGAGATAGATTCAACAAGCAGGTCTATAGACTTAGAGCCTGGATCATACCACATAGAGATTGATTTCAAGTCCAAGAAGTAGATAGTGTGAATTAGCGACCCCTACTGCAGCATCAGTGAAGCTATATAGATCATGGCATATCGCCAGCATTTCTGAAAAGTGTTCGACCGTGGGTATTCACGTTCCCGCGAGAGCAATCAAAATTGCTATCCCTCTGAACGCAAGTTGTCATTCTCGTATGTAAGACATGCAAATGTCTTCGCCATTGAGATCAATGTACGTCGCCGCCATCGTCACTTTCTTGTTGCTTCGATCATGGCATTCTTGAATCGGCAGCCTCTTTTCATCAGAAGTGAATGCTGTCAGTCGCGACAGCGCTCCTTCCCCAAATTTAGCGAACGGGATGTCAAGCTTAGCCCAACGTCACCTGAAGTGCTCGTTGCGCTGTCACCATCTGAATACTGTTTCGGTAAGCAGGCAAATTTGATACTAATCATGCGACACGTTGGGAAAGGTAGAAGTGGTGAGAAGAATCTCATTCCATGTCAAGGCTACTTTTAAGCTCGCTGGGCGAGCCCAGGAGGCTGCAGGTACTCAGCCAACGCTAGACGTTGTTTCGCTATCCTGCAGATGTTGTATCATATCATCGTACCATGGCATGCATCGCTCTTGTCGCGCTTAAGAAGCACCAGCGCCGACGATAGTTGGTGGGCTGTTCTTGTTCTTGATTCCGCCGGAGCTGGTACCGCAAGCCTCAATAGACTTGACAGCGCCCATGGCCTCAGTGTCGCCCTCCTTGACCTGGCCGAAAACGACGTGACGGCCGTCGAGCCAGCTAGTCACGACGGTGGTGATGAAGAATTGGGAGCCGTTGGTGTTTGGGCCAGCGTTGGCCATGGAGAGGAGGAATGGCTTGTTGTGGGTGAGCTTGAAGTTCTCGTCTGCGAACTTCTCGCCGTAGATGGACTTGCCACCAGTGCCCTAATGCCAGCTGTCAGTAATGCCATTCAAGTTCTGTGAAATGTGTATATAGAATTCTTACGTTGCCACGGGTGAAGTCACCGCCCTGAAGCATGAAGTCTGGGATGACACGGTGGAACTTGGAGCCAGCGTAGCCAAAGCCCTTCTCGCCAGTGCAGAGAGCACGGAAGTTCTCAGCGGTCTTTGGGACGACATCATCGAAGAGGTCGAAGTTGATGCGGGCTTGGCGGTCTATGTGGCAAATGGTCAGCTTCATATGCTACTGGGACGATGCTATCGTGTCAGGAAGTGATGGAATGGCTTACCAGCGTCGGACTTGTCAACGTTGGTGACCTTGCCGCTGGCGTCGACCTCGATCTTAGGACCAGTCCAGGTCACGTCAAAGTAGGCGGAGATAGTCATGTTGGCGGCTGAAGCGTGGAAGGACCGATTGAAAGTTGGTTGCTGGAGTCGGGATGCTTGGAGTGTGGTGTTGAGGGATGTTCGGAGGAGGTTGTTGGAGCGAAACATCTTGCAAGAAAAACGAGGGAAAGAGCTTCGACGAGCGCGGGGCACTGGCGACCTGCGGGGCACTCTCAGCAAATGCGTAACGGCGTAACCATGCGTGCCGTGGTTTGGCCAGTCGGACTCGGAATGAACAGGAGATTGCCTTGGCGCCGGCGTCAAGCTCTGTCATCCTGCGACAATCTGCAATTGCGCCTTTGCGAGGTGCAATGAGATGTATTGAGAAGCTGCAGAGTGTTGCTATAGCATAGTAGGATGATGGGACACTTACAATATCTATGGAACAAGTCTCGGTGATGGATCAAACGAAATCCTGGCGGTTCTGCTTAGCATTGGCCTGAAAATATGTTTCGGGCGCGCGAAGTCCAGCATTTTGCTTCTACTCACTATGGTACAGTCGAACTGAGATGATACAAGTACACGTTCAATGCCCGAATGAATCAAACAAATATCTCGATGGATGGGATGATGGAAAGGGAAGCGTGCATTTTGCCTCCATCGATCACAAGTCCGCACTCCGCAACGAAGAAGCCATGACCACACGCTTTGATGGACCGATCCGGAATTAGCGCGGCCGTCTCCTTGAATATCCACTCCACCTTTCACGAGACCGCCAGGAACACCACATCCAGCGATTCGTTATTCAAGCTCGTTCCGTATCTGTCTTCCGCCTGACAATACCGTCGCGATGGATCTCAACAGTCTGCGCGACCAGGTCGCCAACATGTCGTTGTACGATGTGAAGGCAGGCATCCGCAAAGTGCAGAACGGTGCGCTCAAACATGTGGACGGTAGCATGGGAAGAGGACTGACTGTAGCACAGCTGTCATGAACTACACCGAAATGGAGTCCAAAGTGCGAGAGGCTACCAATAACGAGCCTTGGGGTGCTTCATCGTCCCTCATGCAAGAGATTGCCAATGGCACATTCAACTAGTATGCGACAGCTGGCTGTCCTGATCTTGCTTGCTTGGCGCTGATCGTCCTGTAGTCAACAATTGAACGAAATCATGCCGATGGTCTATAAACGCTTCACAGAAAAGTCAGCCGAAGAATGGCGGCAGATCTATAAGGCACTCCAGCTCCTCGAATTCCTGGTCAAGAACGGCTCCGAACGAGTAATCGACGATGCCCGATCTCACCTCTCACTTTTGAAAATGCTGCGACAATTCCATTACATCGATCAGAATGGCAAGGATCAAGGCATCAACGTGCGCAACAGAAGCAAGGAGCTTACCGAGCTTTTGAGCGACGTTGACCGAATCCGGCAAGAAAGAAAGAAGTCGCGACAGACGAGAAACAAATACGGTGGTGTCGAAGGAGGAGCTGGCCTTGGCTTCAGCTCTACGAGTAGCTCTGGCAGGTACGGCGGATTCGGCAGCGAAAGTGCTGGTTATGGCGGTGGAGGCGGAGGTAGCTCATCCTTCGGTGGTACCACAAGAGGCGTGTACGGAGACGGCGGCGGCTTTGGCGGTGAAAGCCACGAAGACTACGACGAGTCTGGTCGGTCAAATACACAGGACCGCTTTGAAGAATATGACGAATTTGATGATGGCGGCGCACAAGCTCGGCCTGGACGAAGGAAAGCAGATGCTCCTTCGAAGCGGGCAGCAGCAAAGAAGGCAGAGCCTCCGAAGCCAAAAGAGCCAGAAGTGGACCTCTTCGACTTCGGCGACGAGCCTGTGGTATCTGCACCAGCCAACGGAGCGTCGAGCTCATCTGCAGCGATACTGTCGCCTCCTACTGCAGGCCCCTCAGCTCCTGCTGACGATGACGACTTCGATGACTTCCAATCAGCAACACCTGCCGCGCCTGCTGCACCCGCGACTCAGACTGTACCAAGTATTCCAAAGCCGAACTACAGTTCCTTCTCTACAGCTTCAACTACATCCAACACGCAATTTGCACAGCCGACGCCTCAATCTGGGGCACAAAAAGCAGACTTCAGCAACCTCTTCTCAACCACATCTCCTCCACCAAGCAGTACTGGTACACCTGCTCTGTCGTCCCTTTCGTCTCCGAAGTCGACAGGATATCAACCTACGGGGCCAAACTACTTCACATCCGTCCAAGCACCAGCTCAGAAACCCGTTGGTGGCAGTGGCTCGGGCGTCACATCTCCAGCCGCTGGTGGCATTGGATCTCCACCTGTGAAAAAGGCCGGTGGTGATGCCTTTGCCAGTCTCCTTTCGGGAAGCAGCATGAAGAAGGGTGCAGGTCCAGCGCAGAAAGGCAAGACAGTGGCAGAGCTCGCGAAAGAGAAGAGCCAAGCTGGCTTATATGGCGCTCCAGCAGCAGCGCCAATGGCTCAACCTCAACAGCAGAAGCCGAATACAGGAAGCAGTGGACTAGATGACCTGCTTGGGTAGCGTAAAAGCGTTTTGAGCGAACACTTGTTAACATAGATCTACAGTATCGACATTGTCCACCTGTGCAATTATTTGATATGAAACAGTGAGTCGGCGGCGTGACGAGCTTTAATTCGCAGAGTGGAGCCCGGATGTCACACATTCAGCCAAGATGTTCCCCAACGAAGGATGCGCGCATCCAAGCAAGTACTTCCGCTCTACATCAAAGTCGATAGCGTCAGACAACCACCTGTCCGAGCAGTCGGGTCTTATCTATTGTCAATCTGACCCCGCTTCAAGATTGACCAGGGTTCTGCTCACACGGAGGGCCGACTTCGAGAGACTGGGCAGTCCCAGGTTTCACGAAACTCCATCACCATGCGACGAGCGGCCTATGAATGGTGACACAGATCCAGAGCCAGCTGTGCGCAAGATAGCTCACAGAATATCTGTGGCGTGTCAGAATTGTCGGAGTCGGCGTACAAGGTGCGATGGCCAACAGCCCACGTGTGGCACCTGCCTGCGCATAGGCAAGAAATGCGAATTCCTCATTCATGAGGATCGACGCAAGTATGTTTCCGGACATTTTCCAGGCTTTGACGGGGCTCACTGATCATGACCTTCACGCAGGCCTCCAAGTCGACGTTATGTGGAATCATTACAAGCACAGATCTACTCGCAGCAGAAGGTCTTAAATCAGCTGCAGGCACGGTTGCAAGATACGGCAATCAAGTTGCCAAAGGATGGCCAAGCTGTGAGCTCATTGAAAGGGGACGAGCAGGGCATTCACCTGCTTCAGCCTCAAGCGCAACGAGAATCGTCCTCAGGAAGCCGGGCGCCAATTTCTAGTGACGATGAGAGCGACCATGGCACTTTTGCAGAAGATCGGAGCGAGTCCCCATCTGCGACACAAACCACGCTTGTCGATGATCTTACTCAACTTGTGGGACGCTTCAATCTTGGTGAAGATGGTGAACTACGATACTTTGGCTCGCCGAGCAATTTTACTCTCTTGCATGGCCCGATGTCCAATATAACTGCACGGTCATTGCAGCAAGTACGCATCGAAGCCTCCAATACCTTAGAAAAGCTGCATCTGGATCACGAGCCCGCCCTTGAGTTGCAAATGCACCTACTTGACCTTTTTTGGGTCTGGCAAAACACCTGGCAATACGTTGTGCACAAGAAGGCCTTTGTGGACGAGTACGGCGCCGGAGTCCGAGGCCTGTATTGCACCTCCCTCCTCCTATCTGCTATCTTTGCTCTGGCGTCTCGCTACTCTGATCGTCCTGAGACGAGATCGCTGCCAACGGATCCAAACACTGCCGGAGACATCTTCGCACAAAAAGCCAAAGTGCTCCTCTTCCACGAACTCGAGGCACCAACAACATCGACTGTCCAAGCTGGAATTTTGGTTGCTCTTTATGAATATGCTGTGAATCGCGAGACATCAGCGTGGGCTCACATGGGTATGGCAGTGCGCATGGCCCATACTCTAGGACTCAATGTAGATTGCAGCAGCTGGGTATCTCGAGGCCAGATTTGTCCTCTTGAAGAGGAGGTCAGGCGGGTTGCATGGTGGGCCTGCTTCTTCGTAGACAAGTGAGGTCCCCGACTGGAAAGATCAAGAGGTTGACTACGCATGGCTGACATTCATTCCCGCAGGTTATGCAACGTTGGCCTTGGACGCCCGAGCGCCATACAAGCTCAGGACATGACCACTCCAAGACCGCACCTGACAAGCGACATCGAGGTCACACAATGGTCATCAGTTCGAGAGGACGAGATGCACATGATCTTCTCTGAGGCTCGCATAGGCTCCACTTGTCATGCAGCATGTGAGCTGTTCTGCGTTGTCTCCACACCTTTGGAGAAGATGTGAGTAAACTCTGACAAGTTTTCACTACTTCTAATCCAGCTGAAAATGCTAGATATGCTCCCAACAGCGGCTTGAGCAAAGAAGAAAAGTTGAGCCTCGCCCTCAGCACCGACGTTGCCCTGACCACGTTCCACAACAAATTACCAAGCTTTCTTCGGCTGCCAAACTCCTCTCGACAGCCTGCGCTGCCTCATGTCTATAGTTTCCAGTACGTACCGACCTCCTCTAACTCGTGCTAGTGTGCTGATTTGTCATTCAAGCTTGCAATACCAGGTGTGCATTATACTCTTGCATCGGCCATTCATACTTCGAGGCCCACCTGAACAGACGTCAAGACAGAAGCAGCCTGCACAGAGCGACCACGAAAATGGTGCAAATCACTTGAAACTATGTCGCAGCGCAGCAGCCACAATCGCCGATATCCTTCGCATGTATCGAAAGCACTATACTCTCGTAAGTTATGTCACGTCAAGTCTTGGATCTAGCTAAGCATGCGCAGAGATGCATACCAATATCGAATGTACACTGCGCGTTCACAGCAGCTGTAATCCACCTTCTCGATTTGACAACTTTCGAAGAATCTGTTCGCGCTGAGGCCGCACGACGCTTTCAGATCTGTGCAACGAGTCTGCGAGACATGAGCATACTTTGGGCATGGAGTGTACGTGCGCTCAAGGCCTTGCATATCTTGGCAAAGGTATATTTTGCAGAATACCTCTCTAAGTTTTTTTTGGTGAAGCATGAATGAAAGCCGCTGATCGACGACACTCGTCACTGCAGGAATGGGTGAGTCAATTGCCTGACGATACCTCTTTACCCGCCGAATTGCGAGATGTAAGCCGATTCCTGGAAGCCGTGACGGAGGACTTAAAGAGCGAGGCTTCTCGCACTGAGCCATTCGTCGATGTATCGGACTTTGAGCACGCATGCGAAGATGGCCACAATCCGTCGTTCGCAAATGAGCACTCCGCCCCTGCAAATAATACCACTGGCGACTCTTCGGAGGACATATTGCAGGATGTGGAATGGGACGTACTGAACATCATGATGCCTGATGGGTCATTTTGGCGCCCGGAATCCCTCTTGGATTACGCACGATACACCCAGTGGCCAGGAACATGAGATCTGTAACATTGTGGAGAATGTGTTCGACTGGATCACTTGCTAGAATGAAGGGCAAAGTTCCTGCGCTATAGACTCGCGAGGCGACACTTCTGACTGTGTTTCAACAGGCACTTCAAACCTTGTCTGGGTGGTATGTCCTCTTCTCGATGGATTGCTCGATAGATTGCGGGGAGCCAGACTCGACGTTTTCGCCATAGACGACCACGTTATCGCCGAATATGGCAGCAATCTCCTCAAGCGGCTTTCCTCTTGTCTGGAAAGGGAAGTCTGGTCAGTGCTCGCGTCATATTGTAAGGAATCAGTCGCAATCATTACCTCGGGAAAGAAGATTGCAAAGATCACAGCTCCTACCACGGTGGTGATCAGGAACACCAGATAGTATTTCCATCCGATAGCAGCAAAGCCGTCCGACGCTGCGCTGAGCAGAATCAGCGAGCTGACAAAGAGTCCGCTGACTGAGACTGCACAGCCTTTAGCACGGAGGTGCGTTGGCCACAACTCAGACGTGTACACGTAAGTTGATGCGTCCAAGCACGATGCATAGCTATTGGACATTAGCAAGAAATGGCGCTTGCAAAGAGAAAGACAACCTACAAGCCGATGTGCAAGAACAAGAAGAAGACCGCGGCGCTGTTGCCTGCTCGATTGTTGCTGTCCTGGTACAATGCCACCATGACGATCTCCAGCAGAAGAGACACAGCACACCCGACCATACCCACGACTAGGTGACGAGTCAAAGATAAGCGACTAGAGATATGGATGGTCTCAACTCACCCATGAGCCACTTGCGCCCGACCTTATCCAGCAAGATGGCATTGATGGAGTTGCCGATGATGCCCCAAGAGATCCAGCCTGCCTGAATGATCAAGGAGGCACCGACGCCGTGCCCAAGGTTTGCATACAGCTGTGGCCCATAGTCTTCAACTGTCAGCACACTCGAAACGTATGGAAAGGACGAGCAGCCAGCTTACTGTTGATGACTTGTGTTCCCGTACACTGTGCCAGAAACATGCAAGCAAAGCCTATGGCAGCCCTTCTGCGGTAGGATGGAATGGTAAAGATCGCAGCCCAAGATGAAGGTAGAGTCCTCTCGTAGTTGATCTGCTGTTCGATCTGGGCATGCTCCATGCGAGCGTACTCTCCATCTGGATCGGAAGCATCGGAATGGATTTTGGTCAGAACTTGCAAACTCTGTTCGCTTCGTCCACGCTCCATGACTGCAAGATAGTCAGCATTTGCAACCTTCGACTGGGCACAACACATACGCCACCGGGGAGACTCTGGCATGAACATGATACCCGAGGCCAGTATCAGCGGAGCAATAATCTGGATGGCAAGCGGTGGCCGCCACTGTGCACCTTGCGCGTTGACGTAGTAAAAGCCGACACCCACCCAACTGGCGCTGCTGTAACCGATCAAGATGAACACGCCTAGAATTCCGTCAATAGCTGCATGGAGTGTCAACATCGTGCAGACGTACCATGCAAGCCTACGAGAAAGCCTCGCGTCTTGGGCGGAGCGACTTCACTCTGCCAAAGTGGTGTCAAAGTGACAAGAGCACCTAGCCATCCGTCAACTCATGGCTGCATAACGCTCTTGAAAGGAGACTGCATACCAATACCCAACGCACTGATGAACCTCGCCGCCATGAACATCGCAACATGCACGGAACCAGTCTGCAAAGCACCTCCGACAATACAGAAGATTGAGGCCAAGCAGATTGCCAACCGACGTCCGAGAGTGTCGCCGTAGATACCGGTCCATATGGTTCCGAGAAGTCCGCCTGCCTGGTAGAGACCTTGAATTGCGCCAACCAATTGGACAGAATTCGAATACACATCCAGCTTCATGGAGACCTTGAAGGACGGTTGACCAAGAGTGGTGGCGATGATCGCTGTAGAGTAGCCATACGTGATGCTACCCAGTGTTGCGAACAGGATGATCTGCAGGACAGTCGGAGGTTAGCGATGCCACGAAGTGACTTTCGATCTCCTGACTTACCCAGACGTTGTATTTGCTGCGATGTTCCTTCTGAAGATCCATGATGGCCTGAGAGACGAGGTCTTTTGCAATCAAGAAAGCAGTGAGGAAGCGAGACTGAAGACCTACGACTGTGAAATAACAATGAGAGGCAGCAGGCAGTCAAGTATCATATTCTCGACAGGCCAGATAGCCTACTATATGAATGCGACACTGAAACGGCCGTCCGGAGCTTTAAGTGGCCTGAAGTACTACTTGTTTACCATTCGTTCTGCAGATCCCAGAATGCATTCGAGATGATAAGCCCAATGCACTAGCCAATGGAGATGGCGAGCACAAACGGAGACTTTGAATCAAAGATAGTGATAAACAGTATGATACCAGTTGAAGATGAGCCAGCAGTCGAATAGAGACATGTACGAGATGAAGGTCAGGATAATGCTCATCCGACGGTGGGGTAGGGTTGAGATCTGCCAATCAGTGAGCCTTGTTCACAGCCGCACGTTAGCGTAGCCTGTTCCTCTCTACTGCAAGCATCGGAAAATGCCCACCCGATGCGGAGTTCATGTCCACAAGCTTTCGATAACGTGTTAACGAGGTGATATGAGCATCTGGTATGAAAATGCTCGTGTGCCGCAACGATGAGCGATACTGCCCAACTCGCCCTCCTCATCTTCGCCTTTTTAACCAGACGAAGTTCTGCACTATGTCAATCCGTCAGTACAAAGCAGCCGTCTTGCAAGCAGAGCCTTGCTGGTTCGACAAAGAGGCCGCAACGCAGAAGACCATCAAGTACATCAAAGAGGCGGCTGCTAATGGAGCCCTCTTGCTGGGGTTGTCAGAGTGCTGGATCCCTGGATATCCAAATTTTCTTTGGGGAGGCAATTATCGCGAGAACATTCCTTTGGTCCACAAGTACATGCAGAACTGCATCACAGCCCATGGACCAGAGATGGCGCGCATACGCCAGGCTGCTGCGGATAACAATATATATGTCATGCTTGGATACAGCGAGCGAGCTGGAGGCACACTCTACATTTCCAATTGCTTCATCGACAATAAAGGCAAGGTTCTCATGGCCCGACGCAAGCTCAAGCCAACGCATATCGAGCGTACTTTGTTCGGCGATGCTACCGGAGATTCATTGAACAATGTCGTCGACACACCTCTGGGAAAGATAGGCGTTCTCAACTGCTGGGAGCACTTTCAGCCCTTGTTGAAGTATCACACCTATGCCCAAGGCGAACAGGTCCATATTGCAGCGTGGCCCTTTAACGGCGAATATCTGGGTCTTGGCGAGCCGTGGTCGGTCTGTAATCAAGCAAACGAGGTCGTCGCAAGCCAGATGTACGCTTTGGAGGGCCAAGCATACGTGCTCGTTAGCAATCAGTGCGTTTCACCGGAAGGTGCCAAGACCAATTCGGCCGGCCAGGGATCGTCAGAAGGCAGCTTCATGCTCAGTGGCGGTGGTGGAAACTCCGGTGTCTTTGCGCCGGACGGAAAGAAGATCACCGAACAGGTCGATCCTCTTTTCGAAGGCTTGATCTACGTAGACATCAATCTTGATGATATAGATTATGCGAAGGCCATTGCGGATCCGGTAGGCCACTATTCGAGACCTGACCTTTTGAGGCTTCTAGTCGACGACCAGCCGAAGCACTATCGGGTGAAGGTACGGAAGGAGTCAGTTGATAATGCAATCTTGGAGGTTCAGACAGATTTGACGTCTACCTTCAAAAGCTTGGAGGAAGCGGTCGCGGAACATGGTATCTCAGCGACAGAGGCTGTGCCAATCGCAATGAAGAAGCCTGTGACCGTGAATGGCAAGTCTTGATAGGAGTCGGTGTTAATCTTAGGACCATCCGGAATAGTTTCGCAGGTTAAATTGTCAGCGCGTCCAGTATTTCGTGAATATGTCTACGCGTCGGCTTGACTGCTTGCCTTCCCTTTGTCCAGGTGATCAGATGTACTAGGCGACGCCCTTCGCCAGACTAGTGATGCCCTTCGATGCCCGTTATACCAAGTCGCGTCCTGAGTCCATTAGCAATTTGCGAGAGAGTGACAGATAACAGAAGAAGTTCAGCAAGGAGAGGCCAGAAGGAAGGAAAGAGTGCACGTGCCACGTCGGCAAACTTTCTCAGAATTCCGACTCTTGGCGCCCGCCCACACTGCGAGTGGCATTCGAGAACATCAAACTTGAGAAAGTTCGCACGACGACGACGACCAGGCAAGAGCCACACCACAGCACCGAAAATCCGCCCAACAAAACGCCAAGATGTCGGCCAAATCGTATGTCGAGCGGATGCCGCATTTGCGATAGATGGGCAGTACTGACCCAATGCGCGCAGACGAGTCAACACCTCCGGTAACAAGCTGAAGATGACCCTCGGTCTGCCAGTGTACGTCGATATCCTGAACACCTACAATCGCGCAATCGGAGAGAATTCGAAAGCGAACCGAGAAAGAGCGAGTGCGGTATAGGTGGAATGGATAGCTAACAATCTTATAGCGGTGCGGTCATGAACTGCTGCGACAACTCTGGCGCCCGTAACC
>AWYD02001483.1:0-93006 GCA_000504365.2 Pseudocercospora pini-densiflorae CBS 125139
CCCACAATCCAAAATCTGAAGCACAGTCGTCTCAACACCTAATCTCTGTCTCCACCAATTTTTCAATTCAATCGCAACAAGAGAATCCACGCCCAAATCCGTCAACATCAGTTTCCCAAACTCTACCTTCATCAACCTTCCTTGCTCGTCTCGACCGATCGTAAGAAACGAACAAATCCTCGAAAAGATCTCCTTCGAGAGCGTCGCTCCGGCAGCGTCGGTGGAGAGGACAGATGGATCGAGGGCGCAGGAGTGGAGGAAGGATGAGAGGGTGTTAGAGGAGGATGAGCTTTCCTGGGAGCCACCGCCGATGAGGTCCTCTTGGTAGAGAGAAAACCGAGCGTCTTTGGACCAAGGGAGGTTACTATTCCCCTCTTGTCCTCTCAAATTTGAATAAGGTCTCAGACCCGCAACCACAACCTCACCTTTCCGTCTCATCGCAAGTTCCAACGCCTCGAAAAACTGTTTCTCAGGTAAAAAGTCTCGAAATGTACTTTTCATTCTTCGAGCCATTTCAGGATTTTCGGAAGTCATTCCGATATCTTCTACGGCTCCGATGTTTAGGACTGAGACTGAGGGGTGGTGCTGGATGAAGGCGTCGAGGAATGTGTTGGCTGCTGCGTAGTTTGATTGTCCGTACCAGCCGTGGAGACCGACGTGGGAGGAGAGGAGGACGAAGAAGTCGAGAGGAGTAGAACTTTTTGAGAGGGCGGTGTGGAGGCTTAGGGTTCCGTTTACTTTGGGGAGGATACCGGATTTCCAGTCGGCGTAGGCCATTGTCGAGATGTTGGAGTCCTGTGTAGTGCGTCAGTGAGTGCGACGAGAAGGGAATTGGAAGGCAGCATACCTTGAGATCTGCAGCCATTTGTAGGACGCCACGGATAGGCTTGGTAGTTTCGCGAACCATTTTCTCAACGTCTGAATTGTCTGAAACGCTGCCGTGAAAGATCTGATATGTGCAGCCCATTGCTGATAGTTCGTTCAAGGTGTCGACCTTTGCGGAAGATAGCTCGGCGTACTTTGATCGTGACAGGTAGACGAAATGTCTTGCTCCTCGCTCAGCCATCCAGACGGAGACAGCGCGGCCAAGACCTCCAAGACCGCCGATGAGAATGTACGCCGCATTGGGGTCGAATTTGGTCTCTTGTCGGAAAGCGCCCGTGATATTTAGGTCGTCAAGAGATCCAGGCATATGCACCACCACTTTACCAATGTGTTCGCCTTTCTGGAAGTAGCGGAAGCATTCTTCGATGTCATTCGCTTCGAATGTCCTCAAAGGCGCAACAGGAGAAATTTTGCCTTGCGTGAGGAGGTCCGATACTTCTTGCATGAGTCTGTACTTTGTCAGCACAGAAGTTTGCGCAGGAGAAAGACATACTTACTTCTGATTCAGCTCTGGCCTCTCATCCAAGATCTGAGCATAGTCCACAGCATGATAGCCGCGATTACGGCTGAAGTTAGTCATGTCCAACCTCCCATGCTCTTGTATATCTCGTCTGCCTAACTCCACCATAACACCAAAGTCTGCAACACACTCCCAGGAAGCGTGCAGTAGCTCTCCGGAGAGAGAGTTAAGCACGACATCGACACCTCTATCGTTTGTGCGAGCCATGAGGTCCGCTTTGAAGGAGATATCACGGGAGTTGAAGATATGATCGGGCGGTATGCCGAATATATCTTGAAGGTATTGGCGTTTCTTTTCGTTTCCAACAGTGGCATAGATCTCGGCTCCCACCGAACAACATAATTGAATGGCCGAAAGCCCGATACCGCCGCAGGCCGAGTGAACGAGAACTGAGTACCCTTTCGAGATCTTTGCGATGTGGTATAGCGACAGCAGAGATGTGCAGTAGACGCCATAGAGTGTAGCGGCTTCACCGAAGGAGATGATATCAGGGATGAGAATGCAGTTCGATCTAGGGACGATCTCGCGTGATGCGAAGCAGCCATTGTGGGCGATTGCCACCCGGTCTCCAGGTTTGAGATCTGTGACGCTTTTGCCTGTCCTGGTCACGGTTCCTGATGCTTCAATGCCGAGTGTGGAGCCGGAAACCACGCCCATGGCGATCAGAACGTCCTGACGACATTAGTCATGAACTCTCCAGCTAGGTGCTGAAATGAGTAGGTATCTCACCTTGAAATTCATCCCGACAGCCACTATCTCGACTTCAACCTCATTCTCACCGAGTTGAATTTCGCGGCAGTCTGGGACCCATTCTAAGCTCTGTAGCAGGCCCTTCTTACCCACGGCAAGCTTTGCGCCATTCACAGTGTTGGAAGATTCGCAAAGCGCTGCATTGATCGAATACCAATGGAAGCGGCCAACGTTGATGACACCATCGATGATTGCATAGTCGTAATCTTTGACATCGGCAGCTTCCCCATCACGGCGATACTTCTGCACAAACGGCGACAGCAAGTCAAGATACGCAGAAACGTTTGAGTCCATGTCCAAAGTCGCAAAATCCAGACCCAGCTCAAATCTGATATTTCTGGCCAAGCCGTGAACCATGGAGTATTTGGGATCGGAAGACTTAGTTAGCCAGATCAGTCGCTGCTGCGAAGGTAACAGTGATATGAAGGTGGTGAATTTCTGCCACGTCACCTCGTCGATATTGTAGAAGAATGGTTGATCGGCGTCAAGAAGCGAGATGATCACTGAGTCCGGATGAGGTACCTGGTCAAGAGTACAAAGGTCCGTCGAGATCCCATGCTCTGAGAATATCCTCACAAGATCTCTCGGAATCGGGAATTGTCCTTGCGAGACTAGCAGAATCACTCGCTTTGGAGTCTCAGTGCACGAGTGGGCCAGCTGGGCGACTATGAAAGCCCGCGGTGCGACCTGGTCAGAATCGTCGAACACAATTTCGCCTGTGAATCCAGCTTCTTGCAAAGTATGCATGGCGTTATTAGATTTCAATTTCCAGCAGAGCTCTGAGTCGCTGAAATTCAGAGTCTCAGAAGAAGGATTGGCCGAGGGTTCTTGCAATAATAAGTAGCCGTGCAGATGGAGCAAACTTCGAATGCTATTCAGCAAGTCGTCCTTTTCACTCGCCGACTCCAGTATATCGTGGGCTATGATGAGATCAAACAGACCTAGCTCGAAGCCTTGCTCGAGAGGATTCATTCGGGCGTCCAACAGGACGGTCTTGATGGCAGGTTTGGGATCGGTCTTGATTGTAGCTGCCGTTAGTATCTCCTGTGACGAGCTTGCCATTGTGTAAGAAGCAAACAGACGTTCTCCGGACTCAGAGTATAGATGTTGGAGAATGCATGGTGCGGAGCTCGAACCCTCGACAATTTCCAGAACGTGAGACCGAGGATTTTCGTGCACGAAGTGCTGGAAGAAGTTGGTGTAGTCGAACGTCGATACAGGTTTGAATTGTGTCAATGGGCAGAGGCTCTCATCGGGGAGATCTGACATTGTTGATTCGGGCATATTCAAAGAACGGTCGGCGATATATCTTGTCTCGAATCGTCCAGCTGGATTGAGGAATCGAAGAAGTGGTGACCACTTCAGACGAGCGCCTGATTGTGCTTCCATGCTGGGATCGTCCTGTAGCTCTCCCAACTTGGACATCTGGATTCCATGACCTCTGACAACAACTTGGTCGTCATTCCACGCAGTCACTGACCCACATATGCCATCCGAGTGGACCACGTCTCCTCGAATAGATAGGGCAGAAGTCGACAGATGAACGCAGAGTTCCTCAATGTACGTCGGAACAAATGACCCTGAGATAGCGCGAGGGTGTCCGCGGGCATCTGCAACGCTCAATAATTGGAACAACTCGTCGATCAAAGTCGGATGAACTGGATACGATGATCCAGACCGAAGTTGATCAGCCGACGCGATAGCGCACGCAGATGGTTCATCCACGGAGCAAGTAATGTCTTCGAGACGAGCGAAAGCTGGCCCGTAATTGAGTCCACATCTTCTCAGCGCGTCATACCACTGTCGAGCTCGCACTTTTCGTGGAAAGCTTACATGACCTCTCAAGTCAGACAGCTCTTGTCTCCTCGGTTCAACTTGGCCACGACAGTGAGTGATCCAGGTCCAATGATGATAAGATGAGATCGTGAAGTCATAGGCTCTTGACACCTGTGAATCCGTCCATCGATGCGGTCTCAGACTAGTGACTACCTCGGTCGCTTGGTCTTCGCGCAGAATCAACGCGGCCAAAATCGAGACACTCCGCACAACATATCCTTCGACATTGGCGACTTGACGAATAGCTTCTCCAGCAATTGCGATATACCCAGCTGCAGGAAACACAATGTCTGGGCCTATTTGATGGTCGCAAATCCATGGGACATCCGTGAGTCGCAAGACGTTCCGCCACGTAGGTTCAAGTTCATTGTTCTCGAGAATTGGCGCTCCAAGAAGGTCGTGGCGATTGAACCTCCGGAACCGCCACGCCTTGGAGACCCGACTCTCCTTCCAGATTCGCTCGTAGTGGAAAGGATATGTCGGAAGATCAGTCAAAACCCTTCCTGTGGGTGACAACGCACTCAAGTCGACATTGATGCCCATACAATGTAGGGTACCGATAGCAGTAAGCAACGTTTGGTACGCATCCTTGCCCCGAACAAGACTTGGCACATAGCAAGGCTGAGGTCCTGGTGAAGGGTGTCGAAAGCATTGGCGCAGCGGAGCTTGCAACGCGGAATGGGGGCCAATTTCCAGAAAGACAGCCTGGTTTTTCATGTCCTTCAGAATGCCTTGTATTGCGGTGTTGAACAACACCGGTGATTCCAGGTTGGTCTTCCAGTAATTCAGATCGAGAACATCGTGCGCGGTCAGCCAGCGCCCGTAGGCCGTTGAAAAGTATGGGATCTTCGGAGAGGAGAAGGTCATCCCATCGAGTGCCTTGGAATAGACGCTCGAGACTTCCTTCATATGATCTAGAGCAAGTCAGCGGAAGCTTTACCAGGCAAGGTGGTCAGCCTTCGTAAACTCTTGATGAACTCACATGAATGATACGCCATGTCCACGTTCAATATGCGAACGAACGTGTCCGGGCTCGAAGCCCTGATCTCCGTAACAACCTGCTCAAGGACTTCCCGGTCCCCAGAGAGTGTGACATTGGAAGGACTGTTTTCGCATCCAATCGTCACGCCTGGTCTAAGATATTGCTCGACCTCAGATTTGCCCAGTCCAACCGCTGCCATGCCTCCTTTTCGAGAACTTGCAGGTAAGCTCTGGCCGCGATGATAGGACAGTCTGATGGCATCGCCCATGGACACTGCTCCGGCTGCATATGCTGCGGCAATCTCACCGCTTGAATGTCCAACGATGATGCTCGGCTTGACGCCCCAAGCACGTAGCTGGTTAAAAAGCGCTATTTGAATTGCTGTGCAAAGCGGCTGGGACATGACGCCTCCTAGGTCAAGGTTCTTCGAAGAACTTATGATTGCATCTAGCGATGTGGTTAGCCGTAAGTACTCACGAAGCAGATTCGATGACCAACCTTTGATAGACCACACGGGAGGTCTCGAAAGCATTGACAACGCTTCGTCAAGCTCTTGCAGATCTTTCGCGAATTGAGCAGAGTACGTCGCAAGTGATCTGGCCATCCCTAGATACTGAGCGCCTTGTCCGGTGAACACAAATACGAGTTGTGGGTCGACTGCAGCCATTGTGTGGCGAGGAGCAGGAAGCAGATACATCTGGTCCAGTATGAGAAACGTTCGCACTCGCCGATGTTCTCTCCTGACGTTGAGAGTGTACAGGAGATCTTCGCTATGGGTTGGATGCTTCTGCATGTAATTCGAGCAGCTCTCCAGAGCTGCTTCAAGAGAGTCTGGAAAGTCCGCAGATAGCACAAGTAGCCGAGGCATGCCTGACACATGTGGCATCGGGGCCATCTTCTCCTTAATACCCATCGACCACGCGGAGTCCAGAATGACATGTGCATTCGACCCACCAAGACCGAATGAATTGACGCTCACTCTCTCCTTTTTGTCCTTCGGCCAGGGACGAGATATTGTTGGCACCACAAGTCTAGCTTCTTGAAACGGAATCTTCGGATTGGGCGTGTCAAATTTGATATTCGGAGGAATCGTCCGATTCTCCAGTGCAAGAATGCCTTTGATGACACTCACGATGCCGGAGGCGCCTTCTGAATGGCCCACGTTTGGCTTGATCGAGCCGACGTAAGTACCGCTGTTTCCGAATACATTGGCAACAGCATTGGCCTCGATCGGATCGCCGACTGCGGTGCCAGTGCCGTGTAGCTCGACGAAGCCGGTCTGCCCAGGAATGAGTCTAGCTTTACGGTATGCAGTCCGCATCAGCGCCTCATGAGCGACGGGGTTGGGATTCGAGAACGAGGAACTCCTTCCATCAGCATTGGAGGCAGTCGATCTTATTACAGCTCGGATAGGGTCGTTGCATGCAATCGCGTCGCTGAGCTTCTTGATGTACAGAGCAGCCACACCTTCAGCTCGGGCATATCCATTGGCCCTAGCGTCAAAGGTCTTGCAAGACGCATCGGGTGAGAGCGCTCCTACTTCAGCCAGTCCAGAGGTGTTGCTGGGTGACAAGATGAGGTTTGCACCTGCGACTATCGCAGAAGAACAATCGTTGTGATAGAGCGCTTGACATGCGGAGTGCAATGCAATCAAAGATGCGGAGCAGGCTGTGCGAGTGGTGACACTGACAGGACATCAGTAAAGAAGATTGAAGCGGGAACAGCATTCGCAAGCTTACCTTGGTCCTTGGAAGTCGTAGACATAAGATATACGATTGCTGACGGCAAAGTCAGAAGATCCTGTCATCCTATGCGCACCAAAATCTTGAGTATCCTTTCTCCGTAGATCTTGCCAATCTTCTCCAAATGTGCCAACGAAACACCCAACATCTTTGCCCTCCCAGTTCACTTCTCCGGCAATTTCTAAGCACTCACGGACGACTTCGAGTAGTTGTCTCTGAACCGGATCGAGTGCCTCGATCTCTGCGATCGACAGTTGGAAGGCAGTAGAATCAAAGAGTTCCAGATCCCGATCAAGGAAGTAGCCAGCGTTCACTGTAGCGCTGCCTGGTTTACTGGATGGATCGAAGAAGGCATCGCCATTGTATCGACTTTGAGGTATGGGGCCACGTGCGTCTCGTCTCTCGAGAAGGAAGTTCCAGAGGTCCTCTGGACTGTTGATGCCGCCTGGCAGTCTGATTGCCATGCCGACAATGGCGATCGGCTCAATGGGCTCGATGCGGTGCTCATCGCCATTTCCAATGCCATTATGAGCATCAGCATTCGATAGCTCATCAATCATTGTGATGGTGGCCGTGTATGAACGAAGCGGGCATGGAGAGACGAGCGGCAAAATTGATATAGAAGAATGAGCACCAGACCCCCATTGTTATTCGATCCTCTGTAGCATGTGATCTCGTGCGGGATTCAGCATTCTCGATCTTAGCCTCAATGGTTGTCGTGAGTGGCTGAGCCCACACCAGAACTCAAGACGCAGGCGCGTTCCACCGGCTGAGGCGGCGGAGATCCAAATTGCAACAATATGCAAGATGTGTTCCTCAAGGATGAGGGAAAGATCGGCAGTGTGAACATGATCCTGTAGACTCGAGTATTACTGCGAGGCTGAAAACGTGAATAGCTCTCATGCGCCTTGGCGCGGCGTTGCTCCTCCGAAGGACTTGTTTCAGAACGGCAGCCAGAATCCAGAAATAAGTTTTGCATTTTCCAGTTGTACAGCGTCAAGAAATCGCGAGGAAATAGTCTGTAAATATCTTGAGCGAGTAGTCTTGACCAATGCTCACCTTTCCACCATCTCAAAATGTTCTCTCAACCGGTCACAAAATTGGCCATTCAATTTCTCGCGACCTCATTACTCGGCATCAGTGCCTTCCAGTCCACCTCGCAGTGTCTGCGCACACTGCTTCTGGCATTGATCTGGCTCGTCGGTATCAATGCCTTCAATACTTTCCCATCGGTCACTGGAGAAGCTTCAGCACTTTCCAGCGTTGTCGGTCTCTTCATTCTTGTCTGGATCCTGCACTTGACGGAGCTCTTGTGGGTGGAGAATTACGTTGTGCCTGATAATGCAACAACCTCCAAATCACACGCCGCATATAAGATGCTATTCAATGTCAGAAGAACAGCAATGGTCGCAGAAACCTTACCAGAAGGCCACAGGAAGGAAGCGAATGGCAAAATTTCCGCGAGAAATGTAAAGTCAGAGTTGGAGCGGCCGACTCGTCAAGAACGCAGGAACTTCCGGAACAAGCACCTCGTCCAGGCCGTTTTTCTAATGAGCGTGCTCTGGACCTACACGAAGGCTATCCCAGTCGTCGTAGCACCAGTGCTTCCTGAGGTTATCAATGCATGGCAATCGGGCATCAGCATTTTCAAATATACCTCTAGCGAAGTGGTGAGTGATCTCATATTCCGGACGTTCTTGGTCGCCGACTTCGTCCTGGGCACCTATATGCTGGACAGCATTTTCCACTCCCTCTTCGCCCTGTTCTTTGTCAACGTTTTGCGGTTGGACAGCCCAGAGGAATGGCCACCACTCTGGGGATCCGTTACGCAGACTACATCAGTTCGAAACTTCTGGGCCAAATTCTGGCACAAGCTGGTACAGCGTACACTCATTGGGCTCTCGTCCTACCTTCTTGGGGCGATGCGGATAGGATCGCGTGGGGCTCCTGGCAGAATACTCGTTCCGTTCATGGTGTTCCTGTTTTCCGGCATCGTGCATGGCTTCACTACCTGGAGACTGGGATTTCAATGTGGTTGGCGGGCTGACATAGCCTGGTTCTGTGCCCAGTTCCTCGTCATCTTTGTGGAGGACATTGCTTTCTCTAGCTCCAAAAGATTTCTGGGATCCAAATTACCAAGGCGGTTCTGTACTGTGGTCGGCTACACGTGGACCTGGAGCTTTCTGTTGTGGTCTATTCCTAAGCTGCAGTTTGCGAAGATGCAGTGCGGCGTTTCGTCGAGATGAGTGAGATGGAAACATGAGAGACGCGTCAGGAATGGAGACGCGTGCGAGTGAGTGGAGTGGAAGGATCGAGGTCTTGGCATACCAACGCACGTGACGGGTCGCTATTTAGAGTTCACGAACACTTCTTGCTGTCCACATCTGTTCACAACGAGAACTACCTTGAGACCGTGAATCCATCAAGATGGCGAGTCTGCTCTCGACTTGATGCTCGGCTATTCGTGTCTTGCTTGTGTATAGCCCAGACGCGCGTCGACCTGCAATCCTGCGGTCCTCCTTCCTTGTGCCCAACAACAGCTCGTAGGAACAGCCCTTGGCATCCACATTCTATCACGAAGTCAACTCGCGACCGCTGGCGCCATTCTGATCATCTGAAGCTATGAGTTCGCGTTGTCAACGGTGCATGGGACGGTCACGGTCACCCGAGAGGAAGTTGGGCGTGCGAGTGAACCAGGGTAACAGAGACCGCATATTGATGTGCATTTCTACATAGCTACAGGGGCGATATCGAACTGGTATTCACGACCGAAGAAAAGACCAATGAATTTGATGATACGACAACATCTCTCAGACCGAGCGTCAGATGTAGCGACATTGTTAGATTGACCAAAGCATATCTGCCTCTCCTGGAACTGCACAAACTTCTAGCACAGGAAGCACCCCCTCAGCCTCTATCCCGATTGCAGTGTGCTGGGGCGCTCAAGCACATCCCGAAAATACTACATACTCTGGCACCTGATGACCCAGAACATAACAATGACGATAAGATTCCCAAGCACAAGTCCGGCGGCGAAAGCGAGGATTCTGGAGCGCGTAGCCTTGCCATTCTGTGTTTGGATCCGACGAGAGGTTTCATAGCTCCGCCCGCCCTCTGTAAAGGTCATCTGGTGCGCTTCGTCAGAAGTTTGTTCGGGTTTCTCCTCACTTGTATCTAGCTCCAATAGCCCGGAGCTCTCCTGGGAGTCTCGGTCGCCTCGGTCTGGAAGCTGAATGCTAGGCAGATGAGCTATGCTGTTCTGTCGCTCGGGAATTGTTGAGTTAATTGAATGAGTGAAGCTGTGTAGTCGCAGATGTCAAGTAAGAGAACGAAAACTGGTTTCAATGCTTCCACACGCATGCGCAATGCATGAGCTTTTACAAGCACGCACAAGCTCTGGCCCGTTCGCCAAATCCTGCGGGTGCAGATGAAGCAACGGGCTAAAGCGCTGCCTCCAAATAGCTGCTCCTTGCGAGCTTCAGCCTCGCCAATTCTCACAGGCAGGATTCCGGCTCACATACCTGTGGTCACCAGAGTCACGACGATCATGGTTTCATGACTTTCCGGGGGCTTTTCGGAAACATGCTTACCGTTGCCCGAGGACCATGCCGCCAGAAAGGATCTGTATGTGTCGCACAGATATGCCAGATATTGCATATCGATGGCGAAGCTATCGCCAAAACAGCGATGCTGCTACTCACATCTTGGCAGCTCCTGTAGGCTCAATCATGAGCGGAACCAATACATGGAAATCGGAGTATGCCGAGCGACAGTCTCGTACCATAGCCAAAGAGGAGCTGCTATACCAACTTCGATCACTCTTGACACGAATAGTCATCAGCCTTCTTGCAGCAATGGACCAAGACCAACTCTCAATCACCAAACGTTCTCGGCTTGGCTCCAAGAACTCTATAATCGAACCACGCACTCTTCACAGCCATGATGCATTTCTGGACTTGACGTTGACAGATGACGAAGATTGTTGCAACAACCAACGATGAAGGAAGCACGATACCTGAAACACAACACGCTGATATTTCTGTTTCGCAACATTCTTGGGAAATCCTCGATCATCACCCATGCTGAAGGGACATTGTGCCCGAAGCATGTTACCTGGATCGGCTGAGAAGAATGGCCAGAGAACGTACAGAGGCACTGACGTGGCTTCCCTCGACGGCAAGGTCGGACTCACTATTCTCGTCACCACAATGGTGAACGCTCTCCCACGACAGAACAAGGTAGGTATAAAGACACCGCACTCGACCAGTATCTGCACTCTCCTCATCATCAGCTATCATCACTTCAACAACACTTCTCAAGAACTCAACTTTTTATCTCTTGTCTCCTTTGTCTTTTGACCCTTTATCGTTTCGACACTCATTACAGCCTAGCTTCACGCAAATCAATTTCAAAATTCAGCGAAAATGAAGTACACAGCAAGCATCCTCGCCGGCATCGTAGCCACTCTCTTCATCCAACCCTGTCCAGCACCACTCATCGCCACCCCAATCGCCGCCCTAGCCACCGGCGTCGTAGCCGGAGGAGGCATCGCAATCGGAGGAGCCGCCGCTGCAAACGCCGGCGGTGGTGGCGGAGCAGCAGCAGCAAAACGAGACCTCGCTGCCAAAGCCTTCTCATCCAATACAACCTCCGACCTGATCCAAAAATGTACCGCCGACATGTTCAACAGTCCCTCAGTCACAGCCGATGTGGTATACGGAAGCATGAATGTCTACAATTGTCCCAAGAGCTGTATGGATGCTGTTGATCAATACAATGCGGATCCGAATATTGAGGAGCTGAATGCTTTGTATGGAACGATTTCTTGGCAAGGTTCTACGATTACGACAAGCAATGTTCCGGGGTATATGTTTCAAGCCAATCCGCAGGTGTTGATTCAGCAGATTGCTTCTGAGAGTGGTTCGATAGGTCCAAGTTTCCCAGGCCAGCACGGCTCAGCGGGTGCACGTTTCGGTGGAGCACCAGCACGGCGCCCAGCTCGCATGTTTGCTTAAGTACAACGGGCTGCTCTGAAATTCTGTTGTCTGGTGGAAGGGGCATGTAGGAGGAGTTGAAACATGACGAAGCGTGGAGAATGGCTGCTACCAGCATAGCGGGTGCGTCGACGTGTGCTTTTGTATGTTGTTTTGCTGCCAGAGCGTTGCTTTTCCGTCGCTCGTTCAATATCAGATCTAGTATGTAGATCGTGCGCTACGTTACCAAATGTACTCTCGATAGCATGAGAAATCAGAGCTTTCATGCAGCACTCGATCTCATTGTCTTCTCGATGCGATCGTCAACGAATAGTTTCTACTTCTCGCTAGACGTGTCGAAGTCGAACCTTTGGCTACAAGGCTCAGTGGCTGCACAAGACGACCGACTTTGGAAGTGTTTATATCTGACTGGCGGTCCTATCACGTAGCATCATCCACTTGTGCTGACACCGATGAGGTGAGGTAGCTGGCGAAAAGTACTTCTTGACAACTTGAGCGAGCCCCAAACTTCCATATGGGCAAACGTTGGTCCAGTGACACGTTGCATCTTATGTCGCTTGCAAGAGATCAGATGTGTATTTTGGACCAGCCAAGCCATCGTTGTAAAAGCAGCAGTCTTTGGACTGACAGTCTCAACTACAAATCCTGCTTGGCGCTGTCTGACTTGCCAAGTGCATGAAGAACTATCTTCTGGTAGTCGTCAACACCAGTCTCCAGATCCTTCACTGTGATCTCCTCGTGGTCGCTATGAGCCACAAAAATAGTGCCAGGACCGTAAAGGTAGCGCTTCTGATTCTTGTCTGTCTGGTCCCAGTTTGGGATGTCAGTGCCATAATTGACTGTGAAGACATCAAAGCCCGGGACGTCAGCATCGATATCAACTGGCCCATACCCTCTCGTGGCAAAGTCAACATCGATGACATCCTCAGGCTCCAAGTGATCCTCCGGAAAGCCCTTGACAGAGTGGTGCACAGCTTTGGTGATAGCCTTCTCGAGATCCTTTGGCTCACCAGCTGCAACACGAACAGTGATCGAAGCCGTTGCAGACTCGGCAATAACATTCGCAGCAACTCCGCCCTCAATGCGTCCGAGGTTGAACGTAGTCAAGCCATACTTCTCGCTTTGGGGCAGCTTCTCAGGCAGCTGCATAATTGTGGAAAGTGCGCTGACAAGAATCTCGTTCGCGCTTCTGCCAAGCCAAGGGTAGCCGCTGTGACCATTCTTTCCCTTTGCTGTGAGAACAATCTGCATTACACCCTTGTGGCCTGATACCAGCTTGCCCTCGGTCGGCTCACCGAAAATGATTGCTTTAGGCGTAAGACCAAGATCATTCGACTTGCGCATGCCATCACCACCTACTTCTTCGCCGACCACGAAGAGTAAAGCGACGTCGTCGGCACTGATCTTCTTGGCATTGATGAGCTTGTTGACAGCGATAACCTGCGCTGCAACTGAGCCTTTGTCGTCCACGGTGCCACGTCCAAAGATAGTGGCATTGCCATCATTCTCGTTGTACTTGTAAGGCAAGAACGGAGGGACCTGGCAGATGTTTAGTGGTCATGTATCGCCAATTCCATGGCGCTCTTACTGTATCGATGTGGCTGCTGAGCACTACTGGTGCATCTCTATTATGGCCCGGCCATGCGTAGACATTGAATCTCTCAGGATCCTTGGACAGATACTGCTTTTCCGTGTGGTAGCCTTGAGAAACCAAGGCATCTGACAGCCAATCTCCGATGGCTTTCTCGTTCCCTGAAATGGACTCAATCTCGACCAACTTCTTGTGAAAGCCGATGAGATCATCCGTGAGCTGCAGCGAGAGCTCCGGCTCGGCCTGCAGAGCTTCTTGGGGCAGTTTCGCAGTCAAACCAAGGGAGGAAAGGCTGAGAGCCAGCAGCCATGGTGAAACGAACATGATGGTATGTACAGAAGTGTTTCAATGGTTTGGCAGAGCGCCAGATGTTTGAAAGATGGTTCCTGGTGTGCCCGTCGTACGAGATCATCATCAACCCTGTACATTCAGGAACGCTTTTCTTGGCCGCCGGCAAAGCGCCTCGCCGCTGCCGTGCTGCATGTCGAGTTGATGTGGTCCAATCAGTGCTTGGGATCGAATCGTTGTCGAGACTCATGAAATTGGGGTTGAATGTTTACTGCAGACATCCCTGCTCCAAACAACCGCCTCGCATCTCGCAGAGCGACACAGACACACGCACAACGAACGGCAGGCCGAGTGCTGCTGTGCGACTGACTCCCAATTCTGCTCCTTTTTGTTGCGGCAATGCTGGACAGCCGCAGATAATCAGCGCAGCGCCTAGTCGAAGCATTTCCGCAGCGCGTTGGGGTTGATATGGGCGGCTCTTTCTTCGCGTTCTCCCTCTCTTGCATTGCTTGACGCGCCGGGCTGGCTGCTCTTGGGCTCTTGGACGAGACTAGAAGGCACAAAACAAACACACTGCATGCTCGCGTAATATCTGCTCACCTACCTAATTCACGGCCGACTACACGCGACTACATAATCCCAACATGGCGACGGCTACCCAGAATGCAGATCCCGAGGCATTGTATACAAAGCAGGCATGCATAGGAGGGGGCAGTTTCGGCAAGGTCTACAAGGGCGTCGACAAGCGCACCGGGCAATCTGTGGCTATCAAGATTATCGATGTTGAGAATGCCGACGATGAGGTGGACGATATCATTCAAGAGATCTCTATCTTGTCGGGTCTCCACTCGCCATATGTCACAAAGTACTACGGCTCGTATCTCAAGGGATCTGATTTATGGATCATCATGGAGTTCTGCTCCGGTGGCAGCTGTGGCGACATGCTGAAACCGGGTGTCATACCGGAAGACTACATCTGCATCATAATAAAAGAGCTGCTTCTCGGGTTGGAGTATTTGCATAGCGACGGGAAGTTGCATCGCGATATCAAAGCCGCGAACATATTGCTGGGCGCCAATGGCCAGGTCAAGCTTGCGGATTTTGGTGTCTCTGGCCAGCTCACTGCGACAATGACGAAGAAGAACACTTTTGTCGGCACGCCATTCTGGATGGCGCCTGAGGTGATCAAACAGTCTGGCTATGATCACAAAGCCGACATATGGTCACTCGGCATTACTGCACTTGAATTGGCACTCGGCGAACCTCCATACAGCGACATACATCCCATGAAGGTGCTGTTCCTGATACCTAAGAATCCCGCACCTCTCCTTGAGGGCAACTTCAGCAAAGAGTTCAAGGACTTCGTGTGGAGATGCTTACGGAAAGAACCGCGGGAGAGACCGAGCGCACGCGATCTTCTGAAACATCCATGGATACGGAAGGCGAAGCGGACTGCATACTTGACGGAACTGATCGAGAGACATGAGCGGTGGCAGGCTACTCATCGTGAAGATAAGGACGACGACGACGACGACGACTTGGTGGAAGACTCTCCCTCACGACAGAGCGAGCAGGAGGACTTGTGGGACTTCGGCACGGTACGACCAGTTGGCAGAAGAGCAAACCCGATGCCTGGTCTTCGCGCGATGAATGAGTCGGGCATGAATTCGAGAAGCTCACATGTGCCATCGTCGCCTCCCAAGCGATCTGCATCGAACAAGGAGAACTTCGGCGTGGAAGACAGCGAGAACTTGGAACGAGGAACTGTTCGAGGCGCAATGCTGCCGCCACCACTTCCAAAGACACCATCGCCGTCGAAAAGGGCTGCACCTCTTCAATCGCCTGGACCAGCAGCAAAAGTCCCACTGCCGGCGTCGCCCACGCGGAAGCCCGTACCAGCAGTGCAAACGCCACCGCAGACACCTCGTCATGACTCCACACCTTCGTCGCCGAAGCCACCGGCTACACCAGCATCGCCGCGACTTCTCAATGATGACTTTCTACAGCAATCAATAGCATCAGACATGTCGCAGTACATGAAAGGTCTGGCCATCAAGGACCAGCCCATAGCAGCTCCGAAGCTACAACAGCCCGCCTCGATGCCTATAGGATTCGACGCAGCTGCAGCCGCTCGGCCTCCCCAGCCACAAAGACAGGTCTCGAACAGCCGGAGCACGAACGACCTTTTCCAGAAGCCTTTGCCAACCTTTGCGCCACCCGGCACGAAGCCCGAGTCCACACCGCAGGTAGTTTCGAAAGCTTCTAATGAGCAACCGACTGTTGCTGAACCCGGACTGCCCTTTGACAGGAGATCAAATACCGCTGCGCCTACGCCGCTCGATGCGACGCGGAGCAGTAGTGTTAGCTCTGTGACCACACCGCCTGCTATCACTCAGGAGACACAATACGAGCAGCAGATCGATGGCCAGGAACAGCCTATTACTGCTTTGAACTCTGTTGTGACACCTGCTCTTGAGGCAGCATTACAACGCCGTGCGTACCAGTTGTCCCTCCTCCAGAAGCGTCATAACGCCTCCCAAAGCAGTCGCGCATCAAATGCTGGTGCGGCTGGCGTCAATGGCCAAGTGCTTTCTGCAGAAGACCTCATGCTCAAGCGACAAGCACATGAGCAGATACGCAAGTGCATGGGCAAGATCTCGAAGCTGTTCAAGGAAATTGATCACTGGGACAGCGTATCTCCAGTCGGCATGGGCGATGGCGTTGAAGGACTTCTGGAAGGATTTCTCGAAGAGATTTTGTGCCGTGTAGAAGCAGAGGATGCATAGATTCCCTTTTGTTGGCAAACATCGAGCGATGGCGCACGACGTCGGAGCTTCAGGACATGTGTAATGATTGAATGAGTGATTCTTTGATGGATAGCATTGTGCTGAATATGACATGTCATTGAAGCGTTTCATCATGCTATGACATTGGTGCGGATGGGTAAGTCGTCACTCCTTGTGACGATGCTGTCATCGTTATTGCCGCCGGCTCCCAGACAGCAGTGAAGGTCACCAGACATCTTGATATAAACCGATGCTCGCAGTTGGTTTTTTCTCCATCGCAAATTTCCAAGTAACAATTTCATCGACACGACACGTCATGAGCAACCACAACAAGTCTCACAAGCACAAAAAGTCCAAGAAGGACAAAACTCAAAAGGACTATGGCTCGAACTGCGGCTCCATAATCGAAAACGCAGATACGAAGACTCGTGCCAGTCATCCAGCACCTTCAGAAGCCAGACATGGAACACAACATGCAGGCTCACATGCTGGTCCTTCACGAGCAGCAGGATCTCAAGCTTCGCAATCAGAGGCTCAAGCCGCGAATATGCCATTCGGCGGCATGCATCCAAACCCCGATCACCTACGCGCCTTCGCAGAACAAAGATTGCGAGATCCCGGGACACTACATTTCTCAGGTCGGGCTGCTATGATGCCTCAGATAATTATGGGAGGAGGGATGCCGCTGGGAGGAGCAGGGATGGGGAATAATGATTTTCCGGGCCAGTTTCCAATGATGTATGGAATGACTCCTCATTGTCCCTTTCATGCAGATGAACCGGATATGATGTCTTGGATGGGTATATATGGATGTCAAGATCCGTGGGGAAATCCGGAATGAGGAGGAGGAGGAGGAGAAAATGTGGTCTTCTCACAGGCTCTCAGTCCTGGTTCATTTCTTTATCTGAAATCCAGCGCTCTGTTCGCGCATTGTACTGTACTGTAGCTAATACTGTATGGCACTGAAGCCAGAAAGAAAATGCCAATGCTCCTCGCAATGCATGCTTCATCATCACATCATATGTACTCATCATATCCCCCCACCCATGCATCCTTATTCAAAGCCCACAATTAACAACCCCCAACCCCCTCTCCTTAGCAATCCCCAACCACTCCACATCCGGATACCTCCTCTGCTCCTCACAAACCGCAACAAGCAACTGTCTAGTCCTAAAAGTATTCGAACCAATCCCATACCCTTCAAAAGCCTTAATCAACTCAATAGCATGAAGTTTGACCTCAGGATTCTTAGCTGCGAACCCAGCCATAAAAATCGGAAAAACAGATTGTCGACTCGCAACCTTTCTGTTCTCAATTTGTTGTGAAGCGACATGGAGAATTGCTTGAGCTCGATTATCTGTATCGGTGTTGATGTCGTATTGTGAAGCGATAGGGATTTGTCGTTGACCGCGGAACATGCTTGTTCGACTGTAGATTGTGGCGGCGTGGTATAGGAGGACAGCGTTTTCGAAGACTGCTCGGACGCGTTCTGGGAGGGCGTTTGCGGCTGCTATTGAGTCGTGGCCTAGGTTTACTGGGTATGCTTGTTGCCAGAAGGTGTGTAGGTCGTTTTGGAGTGAGGCTGTGGCTGCTTGCCATTGTGCGTAAGTCGCAGGTGGGATTGGTCCAGGGCCTTTGACTTCTGTTCTGAAGTTGTGGGCTGTTTGGGCGAGTTTTGCTGCTCGTAGGACGATGCCTTCGTTTAGTCGGAGGACGGGAGGGAAGATTTGCATCTCGTGTGGGTGGAATGGGCCGGCGCCGGGTGACATGACGAGCGCTTGGGGAGGTATCTGGTGCTCAAGAGGTGGGAGCATATTGTTGCGCGTGATAGTCTCCACGAATTCGCAACCACCGCTGCCCATTAGACAAGCGTACATGTCGAGTTGGCAGATCGTCCAAAGGGTGTAAGCATACGGTGCGTGGTTTCGAAGCTGATGTCGCTGCATGGCCAGGAGACGCAGATGTGTAAGATGACCAGCCCACATGTTCGTATCATCGTCTCCTGCTTCTGTGGGTATGCATATGTCGTATACGAATAAGAGCAAGTGCCTGAAGAAGACACCATCTGAAAGCAGATCATGGGAAGTAGTGGCTGCTGCAGAAGCTGAGAGAGCCTTCTCGTAGTGCTGCATAGCATCTTCAAGAGTAGCCCGTCCATTATTCGATAGGTTCAGAGCGCTCACAGCGCACATGGCGTGATGTAGAGGAGGAAATCTCGTTGCTTCGCTCTCTAGAACCTCTGCAGTAGTCTGCAGCGTAGGACCTGCATTCGAATCTTGCTGTGGTTGACATAGTCTTGGTACGATGTACTGTCTGAAATGTCTGATGAGGTGATCCTCAGGCTGTGGCGCGGGTGTAAGAGGAGCTGAAGCGAGACTTGAACTGTACGCCGCGGTCGAGATCGATAGTCGTTGCAGGCCATCCTCGGGGTAACTACTTCGTCTGCTCTCGCTCCCAGAGATTGTAAAGGGCGCCACGTTTGTAGCAGCAGTAGGCGATACCTCTTCGAACTTGTCCAAGATGATAGTGTTCTCGTCTGTCAACGCAGGTAAAGTCGACGCACGGGTGATACCAGGTCTAGGGCTCCCATGACCACCTCTGGACGAGTTTGTGCTCGTTCGCCTACTTCCAAATGGCGACGAAGCTGCTGCCGCTGCGTATTCAGGAAGGTCGTGAAAGGATTCCGGTGTGACTACCACGCCGTAAGTACCCGGCCTCTGCGTGACAGCCTTCCTTTCCCTATCCTCATCGTTGGTGAGAACCGCGAACTCTGGCAAGTCATCCTGAGCATCGAGCACAGGACTCAGACCTGAGTTGTGTCGTACTGAGGGATCCCATACTGCGTTTCCAGAAGTGTTGATGTTTGAGTATTTGCCTTGTGTGCTCGTCGTAGCATCGCTGAAGTTCCACCTGGTGAAGTCAAAAAGTAAGCATTGGCCGCAGGCAAAGCAATTCACTTCTTGAGCTTACCGATGATCCCAGTCGCAATCACGATTCAGTCTCGTACACGGGCCGCATCGAGGATCTGATTAAACATCATTGTAAGCTTGATCAATTCTTATCTGAAAGCTGCCGCGGACACATATGAACTCACGGGCCTCGTCACACTTGACCTTGCGACCTCTGCAGGTCCAACAGCCTGCCCTTGATCGATGTGAAAGCCGTGGAGGTCGCCCGGTCGTTGTGGTAGTAGATGTGCGTTCGCGCGCTGAAGGAGAAGGTCTTGAATCCCGAGGAGCGAGTGGTTGTAGAGCACGCCTCGCCTTAGAAGAACCAGCGTCTCCATGACGGTCTTGCATGGTGTTGGGCGAACGCGGCCACGGCCGCACGTAAGATCAATGCAGCAGTGACAGTCCAAGGTAAATATTCCCGAGCTAGAAGCCAATGAAAGTATGCCAGCTGTTGATGCTAAGAAGTGGGACAATTCTGCACCTCACTGGTCTCTCAATGTCACGAGATAGTCATTCCAAGTAACTCGGCCCGCACGATGATCGGTCGGACTGCTAATGCTCCTGCTGCCAGTTATATATGAACTCAAAAGCGCGTTGTAGCATCGTCGCTCAAGCGAAGCAAGCAGCTACTACAGTAGTTGACAGCCAGTAGGGGCAATGACCAAATGTCTGCAGCCCGACACGGGAGCATGCAGCCACGGCAGAATATGGGAGACGACGGCGGCATTAATCCTTGACATGGACGGTAATGACAGGCTGCCTCGGTGGTCGTATGTCGAGGCATAAGAGGAAAGTGTGCGACTGTCTGATTTGGGGGAAGTCTGCAGTCTCTGTGAATAGCTTGTGGGCTTTGTGCTAGTTGCTGCCACCAAGCTGAACACATTGGTTGGCTTGACGCCTCGAAACCAACAGCATGGGCTAAGGGTAAGGTGGCGGCCACGCGAACGAGGCTGATCACCATCATCCATGTGTGAATGATTGCCAACAAAGCTCATCATTGGAACCGCAGCTTTGCCCGTCTCCAGAATCCTGCAACGCCAAATTTTGGGATGCATGCTGCAAGGGCGACTCAGGGTATGGCCCCATGTCGATACCAAGCTCATGCGAGTGAGGCGTAAAACTTTCTATGCACTCGCTATAGCGACCTGGCGGTGCCTGGTGTGATGTAGTTGGGAATTACTACGCCATCGCCTTACCGGGTGGAAGCCACCACTCATCCGATGCATTCTGGCGCAAACCTAGAAGCTGGACACTCCGAGTGCCTTAGGGTTGCCATTTAGAAGCAGCCGAGATGCCATCCCTGCTGGCTGGACGTATGCAGAAAGTGATACCTGTTCAACGTGGGTCGTCTTCGCCTTGGAGATTGGGCTCAGCTGTGAGCGTGAAACAATCACTCGGTAGTGTAGAGGTCGCACAGCCAGCTCGAGGATGCAAGACATACAGCATTTTACCATGCCCATGCCTGCGGCGTCTCTGCTCGACCAGTCCTACCAATAACCGTGAACAGTTTCCGATTGCAGAATGCGGCTCCAGGAGGGCGCACTCTACTTCCTGTCCAATTGGAAGCCGCCCATGCAATATGCGTACGAGTGAAAGGCGGGACCACACATCTCCATTGTCGTGAAGGATTCGGTGGCATAGCCGGTAAGACGCCTCGTTGCAGACCAAAGGGTAGCGTTCATGGCGAATTGGTGCATGCCGTCACCGGGCAGAGGACAGTTTCACGTTAGCAGAGGTGGAAAGGGCTTCCGGGTCTCTTCTGGAAGGAAAGCCGTGAGGAGCAGCACCAAGTAGATGGACAATGAGGCGTTGGCCTAGCGCACGCCGTAGAAGCAGAAACCCACTGTAGTGTGACCGATCACCGAAGGCGGCCGCAAAACGGGCGGCGCCGTCCTGACCTCACGTCAAGCGAAGATGAAAATTAGATGCGAAAAGTGCCCAACAGATGCGGGAAAGCGAATGCAGTGAGAAGGCAAAGTGCTCGTGCAGGCTTTTCACGGACCTAGAAGGACGACAATGTCAAATACTGTAAAAAGAGTCGTTACACCGCGAAAGCTAAGAATCCTCCGAAATAATTTAGAGTTTTGATCTAGCCCACGTGTCCTGTCGTACAAAAGACCAGGGTGTTGCGCCTCATCCACTGTACGCTGTCAATCCACGTGCAGGGCCTACGCCTCCTACGGTCTTGCTGCAGAACGCAGACGGTCTCGAACGGCCGATGACATCTCACTTTCTATGAGTGCAGAGAGTTCCTCCTTTATCTCTTCGGCCACAGACGGCGATGCTCTCGCGGCAGACACGATCGCATCTGCTCTGATCAGCCTTACTGCTTCGATGCTGACAGCCGGCCCGAATAGGACCGTCTTGAGGTCTTTCGTGGCTGTAGCGTCAAGCTTCAATTCCCGCTTTTGTTCCCTTACGCGGTTGAAAGTTCCCGCAACGCCTTCGAATGTGCTGCGTAAGATGGTCGCGTTCGTGGCTGTCTTTGCATTCGCCACCTCGCGTATCGCTCGAGAGACCTGGCGGAGGAGCATGCTGCCTTCCGAGACATGAGGATTGATGGAAGCGAAAAGTGCTTCGATGGCTGCTGCAATCGTTGCATCCCTACTATGAGGAGGTCAGTTCGGCACCCATACCACGTGTGTCCCACGTGGAGAGGCTTGCATGTACGTACGTCTCTTCCGATTTGCGAGAACTGTCCTTGCCGTCGATCTCCATCGCATCCTCATCAGGTGTCTCAGTCAGTATCGGATCGACAATGTCGAAAACCGGATCGTGTATGTCGACATCGGTCCGTGCCAGAGCTATTCGAGCCAACGCTTTGACCGAATGTTGCCGATATGCTGTATTTTGACGTTTGGCTTCTCTAATGGCAACCTAGCATGCTGGTGTTAACGGATGGCTTTGATGATGCCCAAAAACTTCGCCCCTTCGTATCTGTGGCTGCTGCAATGGCGACACGAGGTCATAAGCGAACATACCTTGATAATGCTGGAGCGCACGCTATCCTGATCTTGGTAGAACGGTTTAGCGACTTCCACGAATTTGACGAATGCATGAAGGACCACCTCCTTTCCATCCCATGTCTTGCCGCCCAACGCTTTGTCGATAGCAGGCCAAAGAGCAGCTCCGCTCGATGCGGACATCGAAGACTCGCCTGATGAGACAGCCACAACGGTGTCAGCGACAGCTCGGGCAGCGGTGTGCTTCAGTGTCCATTGTGGTGAGTCGAGATAGGTCATGCAGATTTCTAGAATCTCCTTCATGTAAAGTTGCACCGCGCGTGATCCACCAACAGCTTCGTTCCAGGTTTCTTGGAAGTGTTCCTTCACTTGCTCATGGTCATCGTGTTTGGCCACGAATACGAATGGCAGGATTGAGGTAGCGAATGCATTGAACCTGTCACTCGCCTGCTTGGCGAAGTTGTACATCAGTTCACCGGATGCGATACTTCTGCGCGGCGTCACAGCTTCGCGGTCGCCCTCGGACTCGAAGTACAGCTTTCTCGCGAAGGCAATCAGTCGAAAGATCTGCTTGTCCGAAGCGCCGCGAGCAACATAGCCAGCCGCAGCGGCGTAAGAGCTGGAGACAGTGTCGTTGCGATCCACGACAAGCCTCTCAATCAGCTTGAGAGCATCATCCGCAAAGGCACGGAATAGTATCATTCGCCTGGTACTCAGACTCACGAGGACGCGACTCGATCCCACCTTGGACGGTAGACCAACGGCGCTCTTCATGGCACTTTCAAGCTTGGGCCACAGCTGTCGCATGGTGGCCTCATCCAGGAGATCCAGGCAACGCTCTATAGCCTCCATCAGGGGACTGCTACGAACACTCGACAGTCGCATATCATCGATCTTTTGCTCCGTGAGATTATACTTGGAAGCATTGAGATGAACATAGTTCACTGCTTCTGGCTCAAGGGAGCTCAATAATCCGATCAGACGTTCAACGAGCTCAGGAATGAAAGGCTGCAATGTGGACCCGTTAGCTTTCTTGATGATCTCAAGCAGAGTATGGACCGAGAACATCTGCACTTCTTTCGCGCTGGACTCCATGCCGGATGGCGACAAGAGGAAAGGTAGGACATGCTTGAGCATGGCGGAGGCGTTCTTCGTTGCGCTGTGATCGGCCTCAAGTGAGCGCGTAAGCACTCCAGTCAGAGTCCGTGCTAACGACGCAGCGCTCGCTCGTACGGATTCCTTTATGTCGTCCAGGACCTTGAAACACTGTGTCCAGATCCGCTCAAGGTATTGCTCATACTTCTCAAGAGGACGTCCTTGGACAAGATCTGCTATTGCGGCACAGCAGGCCTGTCGCACTCTCCACTCTTTACCAAGGATGCTGGAAAGCAGATCTTCCATGATAGCGTCAAAGTGCTTGTCGATCGTCGCAGCTGAATCAGGTACTAGAGCAGTCCAGATGTCATTCATAGATCGTTGGACGCCACCGTTGGGGTCAAATCTATACCGGAACAGCTTCGGGTACAACTTTGGATTGCTGGCAAGGTACCCATCGACAGAAGAGTCTGATAACACCCGGCTGAGTCCGAACCTCCCAAATGCTGCTCGGCTGGACCAGATAGCATTCGAAGAGGCCATTGACATGAACTTGTATACCAAGCTGGAGTCTCCGACCTCTGATGCCAGGCTCATAATGTCCTTATACGTCGATACAGAACCATCGCCGGTCGGAAGTGCGCCGGGCTCGAAAAGCTGAGTATCTGCGGATACGTTGCCGGCAAGCTGTTGTTTGTCCGAAGAGAATGAAGACACAAGCTCGCGGACCAAATCGTCCTTGAGTTTCCGATCGCCTTTTTCGTAGACCAAACCAAGCCCCCTTGAAGCAGATTCCTGCACCAGCTCATCTCTGTCGGAGAGACAGCGCCTGAAGGCAGCTTGACACTCAGAAAGGCGACTCTGCAGGTCCTTGCCGCAGTACTGCACCAGACAGAGGAGCCACATGACTGCAGCCTTTTTCAAAGCTGGCTTTGTGTTCGCGCAGTCTGCCAATACCTTGTCTAGCAGCTTGGGGAGAACATTTGATCTCTTTTGTACCAATTTTGGTCCAGAATCGAGGTCGATGTCAATTTGTGTAGCCAGGGCTTCAGACTGCCAGCCGGACGCAACGTAGCTGAGTGCCTCTCCGACCGTGAAATGGACCTCGGATTGCCGGATCTCATGCAGTCTGTGCAGATGATCCTCAATGCCTGAAAGTTCTTCGCTGTCTTTCGGAAGAATCATGGAAAGCTGTCCTAAAGATAGAATTGCAACCTCGTTTCCATCCTTGGCTTTTTGATATAATTTCTCAGACACTTCTGTTAGAGTAGTGTATTCGCTGATAGTCTTACTGTCGAGACATCCAAACATACTCATTTGGCCGATGGCGATGTTGGTCGCTTCTTGAAGTAGGTCGTCTCTGCCATCTGTAAATGCCTTGAAGAGGGTGCCGAGGTAGCTTGTGAGAATTTCAGATGATGGTCGTTCTTGTTTGCGATAAGCCAATCTAGCGAAGAGGAAGGCCAGGGCAACTATCGACCCATGAACAGCGCTCAAGGCCGCGCCGACAGCCGTTGACCATGTCTGGGCTACTTCCAAGAGCTGTGCGACCTGCGGCTGTGCTGTTGCGCGTGGATGCGAAGCCAGGATGCCAAAGGCGTGCGCTGCAGTCATGCGGCGACCATGATGATTTGATTTCAATAAGGGCAAGAGGAATTCTGTCCGCCCAACATGCTTTCGGACAAGGACATCCGGACTGAGTGCCAAAAATTCCACCAGATGGTCTTCTGCAAATGAGGTTTTGGAGGACACGCATTCGAACAAGGCGTTGATAAGGACATCCGCCAAGACTGGTTTCTGGGACGTAACGCTCTTCAGATGTGCCTTTCCAGCTGTTCTTGCTGGCACGTCAGATTCAAGCATCGCATCTATCTTTCTCTCCCACTCGCTGTCGAGGTTGACAGCGATGCTCGCTTCGCGAAACGCTTCATGGAACAGCATCCGCCGAGAGAAAGCCGTCATGGCAGGGAATGCAGATTCGTGGAGCTCTCTCGCTTTCTGAGTTATAACTGCTGCGTCAGAGCTTGTAATGCTTGTCTGCTTGATGAAGAATTCGGAGACCACGGCATCAAAAGCAGGGAAGTCCAAAGCGGGCGCCGAGTCCACATTCGAGCCATTCAGCATACGGTACCAGTGCGGACTGAGACCACGTTCTCCTTCTTCGCGGACTTCGGGTCTGTCAGAGGTGGCACCTATGGCCAGGATATCTACCCATCGCGCTTTCACGGAGGCGTACGGAAGGCACCTGTTTGCGAATCTGACTGCCACATATCTTGTGCTTCGTAAACGTTGATGTTCCTCCAGAGAAGCCGAGTACCGCATTTGGTCGATCAGAAGGTCTTCAAGGACTTCTTGCTCGTGCTTCTGAAGCTCGTATCGAGTGCTCATAGCACCCAGGATCGTTGAAAGCGATTCCTCAATGCTCACCGTAATCGAGTTGCCAGAAGAATCGCGGGCTAAAGAATCGAACAGCCAGCGAAGCAAGTCGAGAGAGGTGTGTTCACTTTCCACTAACAGCGTCCGCGGTCCAGCCTTGGCCAGAAGGCCAATCACCTCGTATGCATATGCTCGAGAGACCAGATCCTCGCTGACACCAGGCTTGGGCCAGCCTTGATTCTCGATAAAATCTCGCAGTCGAGCAACCACTATCGGAGCAATGGCGTGCAAAGTCTCCTTGGATCCGTGTCGCGCAACAAAATTTATGTACTGGAATATTGCTGCTCGAAGCTTAGTAGCCTCTCTGCCGATGCTATTGGTCCTGAAAGTCTGGTCAGCGACTCCTACTCCGCTCATGGCAATTCATCGACAAGCTGTGCATGCTCAGCATATGAATGCAAGCTCCGAGGGTAAGACTTACTCGGGAAGTCCGTTGGTCATCGCAGTATCAGCGCCTTCAGCTGGTGCCGACTTCACACCATCGTCAACCATTCTCGTGATGTTGTTGTCAAAGGTGGTGCTTTTCGTAGACTTGCTGAGGAGATTGAGAATCTTCAGTCGGAGTGGAGCCTTTACTCGGGGCGCACTGCCCTCTCCGAAGTAGAGGCTGAATAGTTGCTTGATCAGGAACTCGTCCTCCAGATCAGTTGCCGATAAGGCACGCTTCATCATATCGTCACCTGGATCACTGATTGACGAAGCCGGATCTGCAGAAGCAAATAAAGCAGGCAGGAACCGCTCTGCATCATTGAATAGCCCACTAGCAAGTAGTCTTGCACATAGAGCTTTGGTCTGCATTAGATTCAACCCACCTGCGGCTGGGTTCCACACATCAGGCTTGCTGTCGACGTTGAAAAAGTCGTGATCTTCTCTGGTAAGGCCAGGGCTTGGAGCCGCACTTCCAGCCCGCTGCGGCGCAAAAAGAATGAATCTGCCAAACTTTGATGCTAGATATCGAGCATCTTCATCTGATATCTCGAGAGTCTGACGCAATTCGACATCTTCTTTGCTACCACGCTGAGGTATGCGATAAGATCCTAGCACTCTCAGAAGCAAGTAGAAAATTTGAGGTGCTTGCGTCCCAGACTTTGCGATGCCATTTGCCACTATCGGCAAAAGCTCAGCCTTGTCTGCATTGGAAAGCCTGACAACGCCCTGCTGGATGTAAAGCAGGTCGAAATGTCGAATGAGAGAGCTTTCTTGCTCTTTGAATTGCTTGATCAAAGCAGCCACCGGGAGCTGTATTGATTGCGGTTGCACTCGTGTGTTGACGTGTTGGCATATCGTGATGACCTTTTTCCGAACGCTTTCATGTGGTGATGCAAGTTTCAAGAGCAGCGGGGCCAGATACGTTTTGAGGATTGATTCGAGCTTGCTGTCCGTGTCCGTGAGCGCAATTCGCATCTCAACTTTGCCCACAAGAGTCAGCTCACGCTGTTCTGGCGATGGCTCTGAAGAAGCCATTCTTGATTCGCGGCTTGTTTGGTGGTGAGCAAGGCGTTTACTGGAGGATGTCCGGTCGTATCATGATGCAATACAGTAAGCCTGTCTGCATGCGATGGTGAAGTCTCTGGCTGAAATCTCGATATTTGCCTCGTCGATGGCTTAGTATGATGAGCAGAGGCAACAGTGGCCACGAAATATCATGTAATCTCGAATCTCCGAGAAACGCCACGTCTCACGTGCTCATGTCGCAGTGTAAGTCGCAAGCATCTGCAGCCTCAACCAAGCGGAAAGTTTATTCCAAAACACTTTCCGATTGGCCCGCGGCCATGGACCAATCGTAGTCTGTGGTCTTTGGCCCGTAGATCTCTGTCGCTCTGTGAAGTCCTACTTTCTCAAGTACCAGTGTGCGCACTCCAGGCTCGATGCGTAAGACTAAACCACCGTCTACGACGTGCCGACCGCCGCTCAGGTTGTGAAGCGGAATTGTGCATCGCGGCCGGTTCCCCGAATGCTGGCCTGACGAGGTATAACAATTGAAATCTCAGCGGTTCTTCTATCCTGCCGCGTCGCATTGTCAGCCTCCAGCACTTCAGCTTCTGACATCTCGACGGCACTGCAAGCGTGGATTCGGCGATATAGCAGTATGACATGCACGATGTCAACGGGTTCACGAGTACCTGCCAAGTTTCCAAGACACACAGCTGAAAACAAAGGGTGTATTCCTCTTCTCTGGCTGGGTCGCAATTTTGAGCCAGCAAACGCACAGGAAAGCTACCATGGACTGTCGCACCTGGAAGTTGCACGATCTGGAAATGATAATGAATACTCTCTTATAGGGCAACATGAAGGCAGTATGATACACGACCTTGAGGTCCGAAGACGACATGGCCGCTCCTCGACAGCGGTCCTAGCGCCGTTTCTCGTTTGATGCGACAGTAGTGATCAAGCTCTGTCGGAGCGTCCTTGCCTTGCTGGCTAGAGTACGTCCTCGCTCTTCGCCGTAGGAGGCACCGCTTTGCTGAATCTTTCAGCACTCTAGAACAGGTTCTGGCGTGGAGGGCCATACTCTAGAATGGTTCAAAACATCCACGCTAAACTACATGCGCCTAATATGGTCATGCACACGGTCTGATTTGCTGGATAGAACTTCCGAACGGTCTACATGGGTGCCAAGCTTCGCGCCGTCAATCGCATAGTGCTTGATCTTGTCTGTGCTTGTCTTTCGAGTGCCGTTCTCAGTATACCTGAACGGTAGCAGAGGTCGTGTGGCTTGCGTAGAGCGGCACAGGTGTAGGAACGTGGCAGTCTCGTGGAGGATATATGTAAGTGCACCAGTTCATTCAGCTCGCCCTCGAGCAGGGGAGTAGAACACATCAACACAACATGCAGTTCATCACCCTCGTTGCGATCGCTTTCGCCAACCTCGCCCTCGCCGCACCTGGATCTGTGTGCACCAAAGCTCCCTACAAAGCTTTTCTTCCTCTCTCGAATAATCCTTTCATCAAAAGCTTCTGCTCCAAGAAATTTCCGGTACCGGCAGTGACCACCACCGCGTCCACAGTCTCGACGACGAAGACATCGACAGCCTTTACGACCACTACATTGTATGCTAGGTCCCGGAGCTTTCGCACTGCTTCACTACCGATCTTAACAAAATATGCTAATGCTATTGCAGGTCAACCACTTTGACACCGACAGTCGCGATATCAACCACGGAGACCGATAGCACGACATTCACATTAAGCCAGACTGCTACGGAAACAGCTACTGTCACGACTGTGATCTCTACCACGTCCACATCGACGTCGTCAACTACTTCCACAACTACTGTGAGTTTCATCGACGACGACTGTCCGAGTCATCTGCTAAGACCCGATCGTGAACGTAGATTGTAACGGATGGCAATGGCGCCGTATATAGACGTGAAGCCGAGCCGACTGCTCCATTATCCTCAGACACAAGGGTGGAAGGTAGGCGAATACATGTGAGATTTGTGAAAGTCGAAATTAACCATTGCACAGCTCGTGCTGCCGATGTACACGGCTTCGCCTCCAATGTAAAAGCCCAGGCTCAGTCGAGAGCTTTCGCCGCTCTCACACAAGCTGTTAACCCAAGACTGAGCTCCGTCCTCTCTACGGGATGCTCCTGCGTTGAGACTCCACAAACGCTGACCGTAAGTCATGCAACACTTCTCAAACTTTCTCACTTCGATTCTAACTATCCTCCAGGCAACTTCAACATCAACTGTATTCACAACATCCACCAGCACAATTTCATCAACCACAACCTTAACCAGCCCCACCACAATCATCCTCACTCAAACCACAATCCAAACATTCAGCAACACCGTCACAACCACAACGACAGTAACCACAACTTCCAGCTCAACAACAACCTTCACCTCCGTGGCAACAGCAACTCCAATCGTACAATTCAACGCTTGCGGACAAAGTTTCCCAGGACCCGTCAGTGGTGAAAGCATCTCAGTTGGCTGTGGACAGAACATTTCCGGCTCATACAATTTGCTATCAAGCAACACCGCCGCGAGCTATTATGCATGCCTGTATGCTGCCGATGCTAATTATGCGGTCCAAAGCTTTACGTTTCAGTTCAGTACGAAGATGTGCAGGCTCTACTCGGTGGGCTCTAGCTCTAGTGCGTCGTCTGTTGCGAATGCGGACTTTGTGTATAATTCGTTTTATTGATAGATCGCTAGCTTGCAGAGTGGTAGCATGTTGAGCAGCTTTCGTACGACAATCAATTGATTTATTGTTGCATTCATGGGGAAATGGATTCATCATGGAGGTCGCTCTGTCCAGGACTTCGTGCGTCAAGCATAGAGGTGCCAATAACTCGCGTTGGTTGTGGCTTCCAGAGTGCCTCGAGGCAGGATTCTAGCTGGAGCATGTATTTTTTATAGTTGATGCTCCTTCGACCGTTCTCGCTCTCTATGCTGACCATTCCGAAGCTCTTTCTCGTGTCTTAGACACCTATGCGGTTGTCTTTTCTTCATCGTATTTCCACGATCTGACCTCTCTGCGCTTGTGCCCGAAGGCATGTCAATTCATGCGTATACGTCTCTATCACAGAAATGAAGCTCTGTCAGTGGGACATAGTAAACGAGGCGACTTGGTATGGATAGAGATATGACACTGTCAGATGTGAATTTATACATGCTGAAGCTTGAAGTGATTTACAATGCTATGATCCCGTGAAGCTTCCACGTCAGACCATGAGTTTAAGGACATTCATCTAGACATACTGCCACGCCTTTATGACATCGTCGGCGAGCTGGTCAACATGCCATGTGAAGCTGATGCATCCCGCGCCAGCGTTTGATCCCTTAACACGGCTCTGAGCCCAAATACCGTAGCCAGTGTTGAAGTCGTCGACTGGGCAAGCAAACCAATCCTTCTTCTCAAACTGAAGCTTCGCATCGTAAACATTCAGGAACCCTTCGTACAGAGCAGGCCCGTCGGTCTGGGCAGAGTGTGCCTGAGTGAACCTCAATTCACCGGCGAGTTGTCCAGCCGTCTCATTGCCCGCGGTAACGTATGGCTGCTGGCCGCCTGGCACTTGAGTCAAAAGCTGAAGCTTGCTCTCGCCATTGAGGTAGCCGAAGATGGTCTGGTTTTTGTTCGCAGTCTTGCATGCGTCTGCTGCGGCAGAGTCTTCTGGGCAGTATGTTGTGGTGTTCTTGCCGATCCAGAATTTCAGGCCATTGGCGTTGATGAACTTTTGGTGGATCTCTGTGCCTTCAGCAAGCGCTTGGCCCAGGAATGGCAGGGGAAAGCTGGTGCCGGCTTGAGGGACTGGCGCTGGCATAGCTGCTGCGCTCGCAGCAGCGGCGAGGGTGATGGCGACGAAAGACCTCATTTTGCTCGGTGGACGCGTTTGGAGTGTCGATTGGTGGTCTCTGATAGGTGTTCGATGAGGTCTTTGAATGGTGCAGGTCGTTGCTGTATACTGAAGTCAATGTTGATCAAGTCCTTACCTGGTCTCTTATATGCCCGTGCTACACATAATCTCTCAAGGACGGTCTAGGATGATTCTCGGTCCAGCAACATCCATGGCAATGCACAGATGACGCCAGTCGAAAGAGCCTCAGACGTATGTCTTGGAGAAAGCTCCGCCATCACGAGGGGCGCTCGACGAATCAAGAGAGCCCACGGATATCGAAGTAGGTGATGGAAGTAGGTGAAAGTTCGCGAATACTCGTATATTCCTGGTGTGAAGACGAGAGCGGCGTGGCGCTCCTCTGCCGGAAGAAGGATCAAAGACTGCCGAGAGGCAAATGGTCCGCCCAGAGATGTAGTAACGATCGGAAAAGGCGCCCCATATAGGTACTTCGATTGAGGCTAAGCTCATCTCGAGAAAGAGAAGTACTACACCTCGTATTTCGAGACCTATCGGTGCAGGTCGAAGTAGAGTAGTGTGTCTCAAGAGCAGAAGGAAACTTCGGTTAAATCGGTTGATCGCCGAAGAAGCCCAAATCGTGCTAAGAATAGGAAACTCAGACGAGGGTCACCTTGTGATGCCGAGTGCTTCTTGGCCTTTCAATGTCTGTTAATCCACCTCGATACAGTCCACTGCTGCGCGCAGCTCCATTATGATGATTGGTTCCACGCTTGATCAGCGCAGCATGGCGTCACCATCGTATCGAGCAGATTAAGAGCAGGTGACCCAGCGATGGCATGCTGCGTTGCAAGCCAGCTGTGCCCAAGTCCCACAATGCAGAAGCAACTCCTGTGCCCGGAGAGCGAGATCGATGTCAGGGCAGGTCTTCTCACTATTCCAGCCAGTCCGTAAATCAAGTGCGGCCATAATGACGATACTCTAAGGTCAGGGCAGGCTCCTGAGCAGAACAATGCCTGGACGGTTAGGCCGCCCGGGTGGATGTCCTACTCTCTTCAGAGGAGCTAGAGCAGAAATCATGGACAATATCGTGAATCGCGGACGGGAACCCGTCGTCGGGCATTGCTGTCCTGGACCCAGAAGCGGAGCGAAGTCTGGGTCACGGTTCGCAAGCTGTCAAAAGCTTGGACACATCACAGGTACGGCCTTCTTGGAGTATGTGAGGAACAGACCTAGCTGTCCATCTGCGAGTGGCAGAGAGAAGCCCCTCACGACCTCTTTCAGGTGTTGAAGACAGTCGAGTTTTCGCAACAAAGCCTTCAAGGTGTTTTGAAATTGAAGCAATTCGCGTGCTTTCAGTCTCGTGCTGTCTTCTGGCCGATACTGTAACTACACATTGCCATTGCTGACTTTGAGTTCCATGGACGTCCTATGCTCCTTGACCAGGTCAGTTGAGTATATAACTGACTCTCGTACCCAAGCTTCGCTCAAAGCAGGGTCGCAGCTTCCTTCAGCCGCACTTCAGTTCAAGGCGAGATGATGACTGGTTCTTAATACTCCCGTTGCACGACCTCGATTGCAGCAACTGCCTCTTCAGGAGCAACAATGCAAGCCCTTATAAGCTGAGCTGGCGGATCATGTGGCATACGAAAACGAACATATCAAAGATTCGACCATGGCGATCTCACATCCGACGGCGCGAACGGGACAAACGGTCGTCAAGAATAGAAGCATGGCTTGATGTGGCATGATTTGGACTGGTCTGCGCTCAGATTTGAGGTTCGCCGCCTGGATGTGGTTGCAGCCTCACAGCCAAAGCATCACAATAAATGACCAGCAAGCGAGATAAGTTGTCGCACAACGAAGACTGAAGCTAGGTTTCCATGCTAGGCACATACAGCTTGGCGGTAGCGACGCTGACTCGTCCTCCGATCCGCGAGAAGCAGAGCTTCTATACTGAGGTCGAAACAGCCACGAAAGGAGCATTCTAAGCCAAGGCAAGCCTTCAATCATGCAAGCTAAGCACTTCTGTGCCTGATACAAGGTTTTAACAGCCGCACCCAAACAGGCTTTCCCGGCTCTGCAGCCCCATTCCTTCTCACCAGGCTGCACCCGCATCTTGGGGAGCCGATCTACACAAAGGTCAGGCCTACAATGAGCCATTGTGATCCAATGAAAATTACAAGAGCTATATATAAGGTGCAAGTACTTCCCGTTCATGGTCATCACCTCCAAGTTTCTATTCAACCATCATGCTCGGACTCACTTTCCTCCTGGTCTCTGTCGCCAGCGCCGTCACGGCGTACTCTGCACCTTCTAAAGGCTACATGGGAACACAATACGCATCTGCTGTGGAAGGACTCACACAAGCTGGTTACAAGGCTTCATGGACCATTGACAGCAAGAATTGGACAGCACTTGGCGAAGTCATGAGTGAGTGCAAAGGACAGAAGCAACATACCCACTTGAAGGTCTTTCTAACTATATTTTCCTACCTACAGCCAAAGACATCTACTACGACAGCTCCAGCCTGGGTGCGTACGGCGGGAAATCAGTCGGTCTAGACGAAGTCACCGCTGCCATCACTGCCGCCGGCAAAAATGCCAAAACCGAACACCTTGTCACAAATCTTTACGTCAAGGAGCTGCAGACTCCAACTAAAGCTAGAGTGATCACATAGTACGCGTGCCGCTTATGTTTTGGTAGATATCATTGCTGATTCTTGAACTAGCATCACATGGTCGCATTGGGTCGAAAGCGCTTTGAAAGACATCACGAAGACCTTTAGGATCTACTACATGTGTGATGACATTTGGGTCATTCAGGATGGGGCTTGGAAGATGCAGCATAGTATCGTGCAGAATATGGGGTATAAGGCTGAGGCTCCATACTTTGGGTAGACGGGACTGTCCAAGCAAGATTGATGTAAACAGATCCGAGACACGACATTAAGGTCTTACATCTCCAAGGGCAACAGTCGAAGTCCCTTCTTACGCACGTCAACTGCTACCGCAGCCAAAATGCTAAAAGATACGCTTCTTCGGACATAGAGTATCCACAACGACTTTTTCTAAGAACACACATATGGCGCACAGCAATCCAGCAGTCCTCGGATCACTTTTCAGCACGTGTCAACAGTCACGTGCACAATCACATACACCCGCCCCATTCACATGCGCACTCACAAATCGTAACCGCGGTCCGTGCCGCAATCTCCGGCTCTACAAAACTTCGCTGTTCGATGAACACACTTCTTCTTTTTTTTTCTTCTTCACCAGCATGATTACCAGAGAGGATAGCTACCGCCTATCGGTGGCCATTACAATTTGGGTCGAAAGACAGCTCTTTGATGCATCTGAGACTGAGGTGAGGAGGTGGAAGATAGGTGGATGTGTGATCAGTTGCAGTAAGGAGCGGGTTGGGTGAAGCAAAGTGAAATGAAGCGTGTGAGAGGTTCGAGTGAACTCCATTTCTCTTCACCTGAATTGCTCTCAAGGCCGAGGATATGAATTAATTCGATACAGGTTCGCTGGTACTGCCTTTGCAGAGGCTTTGGCAGAGGAGAGAGGGGAATTAAATACGATACGATGTGAGGAATGGGGCATGAGTGACACTTGCGGGTGAGGTCCGCCTCCACTTACATCTTCAAGTTCTTTCTCCAATTCAAGCGTGTGAACAATTTCAATGAAGTATCGCTGGCATTGCCTTTCTAGAGCCGTTCCAGCGGAGTGCAATACTGTCGATGTCGCCGCTACGTTCTACCATCCATGGATCATTGGGGCTTAGCGTGCCTAGCTAAGTACTTCACATTTCTAGTGAAGCTGCAGACACATGCTGGCCAATTGCTGGATTCAAGCCGTAGGTCTCTTCGGCGGCACTTGCAAACGGTCGGAGGAGAGCGTGATTGCAGAGGCGTTGGGGATTGACCTAGGTGAACGGAGCGATAGAGCTCGATGGCCTGCTCGACGGTGCAAACGTAACAGGTTCAATCTCGACTGGGAGTGGTGCATGGATAATAGAACGGATGTGGCAAAGTTCAAGCTACCGTGAACTGGCAGCATTTGCCCAGCGAACGTCTGGAAGTCATATCTTTTTACTATCGGGAGAGTCGTTGCCTTTTAGAGCCTCGCTGATGTACTAATCAGTCACTTTCCACGCTCTTTTATGATGCACGTCTTTTCGGCAGACATCTACCGAACATGGCTCATACCTCATACCCAATCAGCCTCTCACAAAGCTGCCGGTCGTTCGTACATATTCGAAGCTGGCATCCACCCATCTTTTCCGACGTTTACCGTAAGCAGTCATCAATATGGCCAAGAAGAATCACACCCATCCATACCAGACATATAAAATCCTCATTCTTACACCTCCTTCGGCATAACCATACTCTCCCCATTACTCTCAGTAACATCCAGCGCAACCAAAAACCTACTAACCATATTATACCCAGCAACCGTAATCGTCAACTCCATAACCTGTTGATCATTCCACCTCTTCTTCAATTTCTCCATAACCTCATCCCCAACCCTGATGTTCTTCGTACTCTGATACGTAAATTCCAAAACCTCTCTCTCCTCCTCACTCAAGACCTCGTTCTCCCTATCATTATTGAGCACAGCTTGCAGAGCTTCTCTCCTGGCGCCAGCTTTCAACGCTATCGGAGCATGGGCTTTCCATTCGTATACCGCGGTGTTCAGGACAGCGATGTAGCAAATTGCTAGTTCGGCGAGTGCGAGGGGAAAGGAGGATTTTGTGCGGATTGCGCCGAGGAGGGAATTGTAGCCGTCTGCGATTTGGGGGTTGTGGAGGAGGGCTAGGTCGAGGGGGATGAGAGGGCGGGGTTTGCGGCGTTCTGCGATGCGGTGGTAGATGTCCTTCACTTCCTGGCTGGCGTTGGCGGGTGGTTCTGATGGGGCGTAGGGGATGCGCATTTTGGGGGTTATGAGGGTGGTGATTGGTCTTTCGCCGGTTCTGGTGAGTTTGCTGATGCTTTGGATACGGAGCATAGAGGAGGAAAGATGTGAAAAGGGTAGAAAGAGCTGTATACTTGGACCTTGGACCTAGGTGGAGGAGCTCTTTTCCTTCGGCTTACGCTTCGGCAATCGCATGTGATCGAGCTACATCAGGATTCTTGTCAGAACCTGGATGTTTCGCGATGCACGACTTTGTTGCATATTCCAAACAGGACTCGGTATGCTCCAGACGGTGGCCTAGTCTCCAGCATCTCATGCAGAGCGCATTGAACCATTGGTAGCGCGCAAGCTCCCTTTCAGCCCGATATCTGGCCATTTTACAAGGCCGCAGAGGTCCCTATGGTCAGGCAGAGACTGTCAATGTGCCAATTTTCGAGGACGAACCCGCCAGTATCATCACGGCTGAGGCGGGATACCTATGCGACTCCGCTGTAAGGTCCAAGATGTGGTGTGATGGTTGGAAGATGGACCCCTCGGACCCTCGCAGTTGATGAGAAGCAGGGGTGTCCCGTTCCTGCATGACTAGCGCCAAAAAGTGACGCGATCTTCGAAATGTTAAATCTCGTACGATTGCACCTGCCCATTGGCCACTCGAACCACCCCCAAGGGTAATCAAATCAAGATCTTGGTATGGTGACTTGGTACCCGACATCAACATCACCACCACTGACTGCGCGCGATGGGGTTGCTCCAGGACGCTGCGACGGTCTTTGACGCGCATTTCGGCCAGACAGCAACATGGAAACTCATTCTTCTCGGCTTCAGCATCTTTTTCGCGGCATCAGTCTTCCTTAATGTGTTGCGCCAGCTGTTATTCAGAAATCCAAACGAACCACCACTGGTCTTCCACTATGTGCCCTTCATTGGCAGCACTATCTCCTATGGTATCGACCCATACAAGTTCTTCTTCGCCTGCCGACAAAAGTACGGAGACTGCTTCACCTTCATTCTCCTGGGCAAGAAAACCACCGTGGTGCTAGGCACTAAAGGCAACGACTTCATTCTGAACGGAAAGCTCAAGGACGTGAATGCAGAGGAGATCTACAGCCCACTCACTACGCCAGTATTTGGCACGGATGTTGTCTATGATTGTCCCAACTCGAAGCTCATGGAGCAGAAGAAGGTGCGTGGATCGCGAGAAGCAGTATTGATATAATGCTAACGATCTATAGTTTGTCAAATATGGTCAGTGATCTTCCCCGAGCAAGCCTCTCCAAGCTGGCCGCGTCCCGGCCAGCATTATCGCGTTCAGCCTCTGCTTGGGAGCGACTTACTGATACTGTTCTAGGCCTGACCTCCTCCGCCCTCCAGTCATACGTGAAATTGATCACAAAAGAGACCAGGGACTTCTTTTCCAAGAACAACCCAAGCAAGAAATTCGCATCAACCAATGGCACCGTCGACCTCCCGCCTGCGATGGCTGAGCTCACCATCTACACCGCTAGCCGATCGCTTCAAGGCCGGGAAGTCCGTGAGAAATTCGACTCCTCCTTTGCCGACCTCTACCACGATCTCGACATGGGCTTCACTCCCATCAACTTTATGCTTCCATGGGCTCCACTACCACAGAACAGAGCGCGCGATCGCGCACAGAAGAAGATGGCCGAAGTCTACACAGCGATTATCAAAGAGCGACGCGAAAAGGGCGAGCCTACTTCGGGAGAGAAGGAGGAGGATATGATTTGGAATCTGATGCAATGTCAGTACAAGAATGGTCAAGCAATCCCAGACAAGGAGATCGCGCACATGATGATCGCTCTTCTCATGGCTGGTCAACACTCCTCTTCGTCCACCTCGTGCTGGATTCTTCTCCGACTGGCCTCGCGACCAGACATCCAGGACGAGCTCCTCCAAGAACAGAAGGATGTGCTTGGCGTCAACGCGGATGGTTCAATCAAGGAGCTGACTTACGCCGACATCTCGCGCCTTCCACTCCTCAACCAAGTCGTCAAGGAGACACTTCGCCTTCATGCACCCATCCACTCTATCCTGCGCCAAGTCAAGTCTCCGATGCCGCTTGAAGGTACACCATACGTTGTCCCGACCACACACTCCCTTCTTGCTGCACCTGGTGCGACTTCACGTATGGAGGAACACTTCCCAGAAGCTATGCTATGGGAGCCTCACCGATGGGACGAGAACCCAAGTGAGAAGTACGCACATCTCTTGCCGAAGCATGTTAAGGAGGGCGTTGCCGAAGAGACTGAAGATTATGGCTATGGCCTCGTCAGCAAAGGCGCCGCGTCACCTTACCTTCCATTCGGAGCTGGTCGACATAGGTGCATCGGCGAGCAGTTCGCATATGTCCAGCTCCAGACTATCACCTCAGAGGTGATTCGCGATTTCAAGTTCTACAATGTCGACGGCAGCGACAAAGTTGTCGGCACAGATTACAGTTCGTTGTTCAGCAGACCTCTCTCGCCAGCCGTCGTGCGATGGGAGAGGAGAGAAAAGAAATAGATTTCCACAGCAAGAGTATTATAATGCTAATCAGAAATGTTCCAGACAAGAACACTTTCTTCCTATCTGTCACGCCATGAACATTCTATAAGAAGAACCAACCTGCAGCATACCAACGCAGCCACAGCAGGCATTCTTTCGTCTCGGTTAAGGCACCGCGGTTAAGCCATTCAATCCAAGCGCTTGGATTGTGCCAAGCAATCTCGAAATATGGAGTGTCGCGTGGCTAATTCACTTTAGCTCGACACGCTAAGAAATCCTTCAGTCAGGGCTCAGTATGGGTCCGTGTTTGATGAGCTGAAGAAGAGGAACTGTTGGATAATATCATGATGATAGTCGCACTGACAGGGAAGTATGTTCCTTCTTCACAAAACTCGTCGCAATTCACGATGCTGCTCCCAGCAATCCTCACAACCACATTCCTCGCTACCTTCACACTCGCCGACTACACCCAATTCTACTTCAACTCAAGCAATGGCTGCGATGGACTCGCTTTCGGTTGCGAAGCACCATTTTCCATGTGCGCATACGACAGCGTAAAAGACAAATATTACTGCTGCTCGGGAGAAAACTATAATGCTTGTCGCGCTTTTTCAACCTCCTGTACAGACTCAGCAAGCACGCAAACCTGTGGAGATGGAAGTTGGTGTTGTTTGAGTGAGAGTGGTGGGGAGAGGTGTACGAGTCGGAGTGGTGAGTAAAAAGAAGAAAAAGAAAAAAGAGAAGGGGTGCTGATGTTGTGGTATAGGTCAAATCAATGTTTGTGTCGCAACACAAGATAACCCGATTGCGCAAGTTCCGCAACTGCTCATGAATGAGACTTATTCGAGCCTTACTTCTGCGAATCCGACTGCTACGAGCTTATCTGTGGACGTCACGTCTCTCGTAGCAGAGGCCACATCATCCTCTTCATCTTCTTCGCTCGCTATGACGTCCGCTTCCTCAACGGCAGGTCCAACATCCACAATCGCAAATCCAAACGGCGGCTCAACACCTACAGGAGCTATAGCTGGAGGTGTTGTCGGTGGAGTTGCTGCTCTTGCGATCATTGGTGGTGCGATATGGTTCTTCCTGAGAAGGTCGAAGAAATCGAAGAATGGGGTTGATCAAGAGCCCATCTCTGCTGAGAAGCGCGATCATTACGGAGCTGAATCTGGTGTTCAGACTCCTGCTCCTCAATATCAGGTTGCGGAGATGGAAGGTATGAGAGAGGTTGGGGAAATGGCGGGAAGTCATGCTGATGAAAGGAAACATTTGATGAGAGGGGAGGTTAGTGAGATGTCGGCTGGTCAGGATGGGGTTAGGGAGTTACCTGGTTGAAGGAGAAGAATGATATCAAATGAACAAAGAAATCAGCGAAACGCATGAATCGACATGAGTTCGTGGAGAAGGATGCGAGCTCGAGCTCGAAACACTTAGAAGGAAATAGAAGAGCTGGCTAAGCACTGAAATTCGCAAGAGCGTGAGGATGCCACGATTCGATGATGATGATGCTGTTCAGTGAATTCGCTTGCCAGCTAGCTATACCGGTCGGACATGTCTGGCCCGCTCTATACCCGTCTTAACTTCCTCAATCCCGTTCACCATTCTCCCAATCAACTTCTGTACATTTCAGTCAGCTCCATTTCTCGCATCTCATGCAGTAGACTTTGGTGGATCGACGAACGTAGTAGCAGTGACCGTAGGAGTCGGCTGAGCAGAGACAACATTCCCCGATGCGTCCTCCGTGATCAATTTGATAGATGTAGCAGTGCTTTGTTCTGGCTCGACCGTCACGATCGCGACTTTTCCCGATTCAGAAGAGGACGTCGAAGATCCTAGAGATCCGAGAATGCCAGCGATATCCGTAATGGCTGCTGCTGTGTTGTTCGAGGATGAAGATGTAGATGTGCTGGTGCTGGTCTGGGTTGGACTGATGGTGACGAATTGTGTCATGATCTCCGTCCCTTGCGCCTGTCCCGGTACGATGAAGTTTGGAGCATTGACGATCGATGGTGGTTGATTGTGATCGCACACGGCAGTGGTAGTAGCTACTCCAGCTCCAGCCCAAGGGAAGAGTCGGCTTGGAGCATTGTTGTAGAGGCCAATGACTGTGTAGGCGAAGAGGATCGTGCTTTCGAAGAACAGGATGATGGCGAAGATTATGAAGAGTGGCATTGGAATGAAGACTCCGGATTTCCGCTTTGGTTCGGGATAGTATTCTCGAACGTATTCGCGTGGTGGTGGTTGAGGTGTTGGTGCTGGAGTTGAACCGAAGAGTGTTGAGAAGCGTGGTGGGTGGTCTTTCTTCTCGCTGAACTCGTGGTCTTGAACTTCTGGCTGAGGCGATGGGTAGCCCTTCTTCTTGATGTCCATGTCTGCATCTGCTGGGGGCGCTCGGCCTGGTTGGCCGTTGTCGTTCTCGTACATGTTGTCGTTGAGACTCTTTTCGAAATCTTCTTTGAAATGCATGTTCGATGTCAAAAGTCTGCTCCAATGGTCGATAGGTGTCGAAATATGCTAATCGGCCGTGATGTCGTAAATGTCGTGAGCAATTGCCTGCAACTGCTTTGAATGTGTCTGTCGTCAAAGAGGTAGAGTGCAAACACGGGCTAATATTTCTCGGGTGCGCGCAGCACTGTATGTCTCATTAAAAGGAAGTACTTAAACAAAGGCGTTTTCCGTTGTCTTAGTGAAGGTGCTTGGCCAGCAAAGCAGTATTAACAAGGGCCTTGTGTGAGAATAAAGAAAAGTGAATGTTGAAAGAAGGCAACACTACGTATCGTCGACGCGTAGGTGGTGGATCTCAGGTCAATTCACGAGGAGATGCAGCATGCTATGAGAGCCTGCGGCCACTTGGTGGAGACCGCCTGTTCGCGTTACGCTTCATCACCTCTCATGCTGCCAATGTACGTCGCTTCTGTTTGGGCAGGACCGGCGGCCAATGGCTACTGTCGTGAGAATCATGTTGGCGCATATCGTGTAGTACAGGCGTATCTTGCGTCAAGCAACCTGGTCTTGCGGGAAACGGTTCGCTGTCGATGTGGGAGTTTTGGTAGCAAGGTGAAGCTGTTTGAGGTTGAAGAGAGAGCGCCTGAAATGGGGTGCTGATTGGTTAGACAAGTTTAGCCTCTTTGTCAGGCCACATCTCAATGTAAGGCACCAACACTTTTCCGAAGCTACGCCGAGCACCGAAGTTGAAGCTTGAGCTCTCTTTCACGTAGTATCGCTGCATCCCATTTCATCACGCGTTGAAGAGTTTGAGTGAACATTATGCTGCGAAGGACAGTCTTGCAGCCTCTCCGGCTCTCGCGATCATTACGCTCTTTCACGACGCGCCCTGCATTCCGTCAAGAACAGCAACCTCAATACCAAGCACCATCGCCTTCCCCCGAACCAGCGCAAAAGCCAAACCCGCATCGAGAAGTGTATAAAAGCGGTGGCGCAGGACGAGCAGTCGCTTACAATTTCTTGATTGCAATGGTGACGTTCCAAGTGTTATACTGGAGTTGGCTCAAGCTGGAAAGCATGGAGGTCAAGAAGGAGAAGCAGGATGAGGTCAAATCTTTGGAAGGAGAGATTAAGAAGCTGACGGGGATTGAGATGAAGAGGTGATGAGTGTTGGAAACCGATGGCTCAGCATTGCATATAGTGCGAGATGGTCACTGCCACTCCGTACATGGGCGACAGCTGGACCTCTGTAATCTTTTCGAATGCCCCAGTGGTGACAAGACATTGGAGGCGAACGCCTGAAATTCTTTAGTTTCAAGAAAATCACCGCAAGAGATGGCATTGGGATGTCAAGTAGACTCTGCATTCGCAAAGGCATTGGATCATTTCTTGAAGTCCTCCGCCCGGAAAAGTGGGTCTCGGCGCCGCTTCTGCCTGGCTGTTGCCTCGTGGCCAATGGCAATATATCAACGCTTCATGCCGACTACATTCGTTCTTCAATTCTGTCAGGCATCGATTGGCATGGCTCGAACAACGCGACAGAAGCGCAAAGAGACGGCGCCTGCTCCGATGACCAGCGCCCCAAAACGACCTCGACAAGATGACAAACACACGGCATCTTTCATCGCACTTGCTCCTCCACACAGGCTTCATTCCAACGACAGCACCATCTCCCCTTTCCTTGCACTGCCTCGCGAGCTGCGCGATGAGATATATCGACACGTCATCGAGTCAGACAAGTCTACAACTCTTCGAAAACGCAATCTCATCACCAAATGTGGCCTCGTTGGAGTCAACGGCCAAATCTGCGAGGAATTCCTCGACGCGGTCCTTTTTCATGCACCTGTAATTAGCACGACTGTGCGAAACCACAACTTTGCGCATGTGGTCACATTTCTAAATCGTCTCTCGGAGGCCCAATTCCAGCGCTTCCAGTCTGCTAGCGCCAGCAATGCTCCTCAGGGCCATGCCGGCGGTTTTCAGAACAGCTACAATTCCAAAGACGAGCGAACTCCGGACAAAGTGCAGTCACGAAAGATCCAAATTACTTTGACGTATTCAAACACCAAGCAGAGCACGCGCCCATCATTGAACCGCTGGCTTGACAGGTTCAATGATTCAAACCGGCGTGGATCCGAGATCGACTTTGAGTACAAACTTGATCGATCAAGTTGGGGCAGTGGCGGATATAAGCAGAGACCGCAGGAGAGGAAGACAGCTAGTTCGCGAAGCAACGAAGAAGCCAGGAAGATGATCGACGTGGTCAGGCATGGGAGTAGAGGTTGGTGGTGAAGCATCAAGGATCCGGCAAGGAGTAAGGGAACTCCTCACGAAGCACCGTTTACGACTGCCGTACATTTCGAGCAGTGGTCGACAGGTCGCGCACAGTAGTCGCGTCTTGGGCATTCACTGAAAAGCGCATCCGTCGCAATCGAAATCCAGCTACCATTACAAACTATTTCATCCAATCAGTTCATCCCACTTCCTCTTCCGCCTTCTGGCCTTTCTGGGTCCTTTCGAGACCCGAGCGATGCGATGCGATGCTAAGCCCTAGCTGTTGTCTTGCTCTGCTTCCTCGGAAGGACCTCGAAATAGAGTTCGACCAAGCGAAGGCGTGATGTTCTTGGCGAGAACGAAACATTGTCATCTCAAGCCTCTCTTCTTCACGATAAGTGCTCGACCAACTCAACGCTGTTGCTAAGCACTAGCCCTACCAAACAAGTCTGGAATCAAGCCATGGCTAGAGAAGAAGCTCCGGATGAAGTTCGTAGCCTGTGCGTGCTTGATATCCTGCATCACGCAATTCTGCACTCCATGTCGAACCAGGATCAACGACTGGATCTAACGAAGCGCCTCCACAGACAAACTTCCACCAGGTCGGCAATACCATGCCACGCTTCAAAGCCACATGGAAGCGATTGCAGCAAAAGTCGTTCTTCACGATGCGGCCGCCAACACACCGCAGAATTTTCCAATGTTGCAATGGATAAGGTTTCGTTGTGCCCAATCTTGTGGGATAGCACAAGCGACGACCCGGAGATATCGTCTAGGTCCAAAGACATGGACTGCTTTAAGATGATGGCATAGTCTGATCGTGAAGTTTTGTCGACATTTGTGCCTGGAACACGTCCTGGAAGAACACAATCCTCAAACATGACCGCAGGAGAGATCGCGCTCGTTAGCCAAGGCACCGGCTATGGAATCATCATTGGACTTGGAGCGCTGTTTGCGATACTGATTCTGATCTCTGTGCGCATCCAGAAGCGGTACCTGCTGGAGGACTCTGATCGCTCGGAAATGTTCATGGTTGCCAATCGAACAATCGGGACTGGTCTGACAGCAAGCGCAGTGTTCAGTTCGTAAGTTGCTGCCGTAAAGGGGTCGGAGACATTCTGGATCTGACAGATGCTTACAGATGGATGTGGATCAACGAAAGCATGTACTCGACAGTATTCGCTTACTCATGGGGCATTGCCGCGCCAGTATGGTTTGCCAGTGGTCTGAGCTTCCAAATCGCTTTGATGGCAGTACTCGGTATGCATCAACTAGCGTCGACATATCGTGCGAGACATCTGCTGATCATCTACCTTGCGTGGCTCTGTAGGGATTGTGGCTAAACTCCGCGTACCATATGCCCATACATCCATGGAATTCGTTCGCATACGATACGGCAATATCGGGCACATCGTATTCATCTTCCTCAACCTGATCAACAATGTCTTTGGTTGCTCAGCCATGGTCATCACTGCGGCACAACTCGTTACTGGTATTACTGGAATGCACATCGTTGCAGCGACCATTCTCATTCCTGCTGGAGGTGAGTGGCGAGATCAGACGTAAGACACAGAAGCGTATTCTGACTTTTCTCAGTTGTCGTCTATACGGCAGTCGGTGGTATCAAAGCCACATTCCTGACAGACTTCCTCCATACAGCTATCGCTTTGAGCATTATGATCTACTTAACCCTCAAAGTCCTCACCAACGAGCATGTCGGCGGACTTGGCGGTCTCTACGACAAACTTCGCGCCAATGAGGACCGGGTTCACGTAGAAGGCAACTACATGGGCAGCCTACTGACCTTCAAGTCTTACAAAGCTGCAATATTTGGAGTCGTGCTCAAGGTCTGTAATCTTGCTCTGGTGACTATGGACACTGCTTTCTGGCAAAAGAGCTTTGCCTCAGATGTGCGATCCACCGTCCCAGGATACGATCTTGCTTCTGCAGCTATTATTGCTGTACCATGGGGCATCGGTACTGTCATCGGCCTCTCCGCCAGAGCGATCGAGAACACACCTGTCTTCGTCACCTATCCAGAAGTCATGACCGCGGCCCAAATCAACTCTGGTCTGGTCATGCCTTATGTGATCAAGTCCCTCTTTGGGGGGTCAGCCGTCATCGCGATCTTGGTTCTAATCTTCATGGACATTACCAGTACCGTCAGCAGTTCTCTCATCGCTGTTAGCAGTATTGTGTCTTTCGACTTCTACAGGACATACATCAACCGAGACGCAACAGATCGTCAAATCCTGACTGTCAGTCACGCGGGTGTCTTAGGATATGGATTCGTGATCGCCGGCTGGACTCTAGCAATGAACTATGCAGGTATGTGCATCCAGTTCTTCAAATTTCTCCCATCCACTGACAGATTCTTAGGCGCGAACGGCAACTGGATCCTCTACTTCCTCCCCGTAACAACAAGTTCCGGCATCTTCCCCGTAATCTTCACCCTCCTGTGGTCTCGGCAAACCCGCGAAGCAGCAATCATCTCCCCTCTCATCGGCCTCGCCGCAGGCATAGCAGTATGGATCGGTCTCTCATACTCCATGTTCGGAGAAGTCTCCATCGCAAGCACAAGCGAACAAATGCCCGCACTCTACGGCTCCTTGACATCTCTCTTCACCCCCGCAATCCTCTCAATCATAATCTCATTCATCCGACCCCAGAAATTCGATTTCCGAGAATTTCTGCGAATTGATCTCATCGAGGACAAGAGTCAACCGCCTTCAAGTCAAGCTAGTCAACTTAACGGAGCGACTGGTCACGACGACACCACCACAACTCCAACGAAAGAAGAAGCGATCAATATTGATATAACCCACCCATCCCGTACTTCCTCCGTCGACGACCTCGTCCATCCATTTTCCGAATCCCAATTACGAAACATCAAAAAGTGGCTCAAAATCGCTATCGCTTTCCTTATCGTCAACATTCTGGTCACTATCATCGTTTGGCCTTTACCGCTCTACAGGAATTACATTTTTGGAAGGACATTCTTCAAGAGTTGGGTTACGATGAGTATCTTTTGGCAGTTTTTTGCGTTGTTCGCCGTGGTAATTTATCCGCTTTTTGATGGGAGGCATGCGATTGCGAAAGCGATCAGAGGGCTTTCGGGCGATTTGAGGGGGAAGAAGGAGCAGTGAGCGAGGTGTGATGGGGAAGGTGTCTAGAGTGAATGAGTGGCGATGGAGTTGATAGAGTTGATAGAGATGAAATGAATAGTATCCGAGCGAAGGGTCTGGCTCACGGGAGACAACGAAGACCTTTATGAAGAATGATCTTGCCTTTAGTCGCCTTCGCATCCAATTGGGGTATATATATCCACAGGAACTACCACGATTCCGTCGATCATTCTCAGAGCAACGGTCAAATGGTCTAAGCAAACCTTGAGGACTATTTCACGAGCACTAAGACGCGCAAAAAAAATGTACGTTGGCGCTTCGTGATGTAAGACTGTTGCATGTTGCTCTGAGGGCGATTGAAAACATTTTTGCCCTCAAGTCATTCTTTTGGCTTTACCATATGTTCCAGCCATCATGTACCAACCATTACCGCAGCATTCTCGACAATCATTCTCAGAGCATTGATCACTTGGCTTCTGTAGCCTAAGTAAAGGCTTAGTCTTAGCATAGTCCCTGACGCGTGACGCGTTGGGATGCTGTTTCGGCGGTTTCGGTCCTTTGCTCTGGGGGGCGATTGTCATGATACTTTTTGCTTTCCGAAGAGCCATTGGGGTCAAAAGCCTTACCAAATGTTAATGATCACACATAGAAGCAGCATATTCGCTAAAGATAGGATCAGACAGCGCAGACCGTCAGTCAAAGTCCGCAATTCATCTCCTTCTTTCCTCTGTTCCAGAACGTTCATCCTCCCGTGGTCCTTCGCTTCACATCCCCGACTCCTCCTCTCAACTTCACATGCATCTCGATCGCCATGCATATAAAGACCCATTACAATTTCTCGAATCCGTCGATCATTCTCGGAGCAAAGGTCGCTTAGCTTAGTGGAAATGAGCTAAGTCAAGATATGAAGCCGTCAAACACGTGCTTGTTGAAGACGTAATGTACCAATACGTCGTACGGGTTGGGCGTCTTGAGTCTGATCCTTGCTCCGAGGGCGATTGTCAATATTTTTGATTGATCGGATAATGACTTGCTCGTTCTATGCAAGCAAGCTGGAGTTCGGTGTGTGCTCAGAGGTGGTATGGATTCGTCTGGCGTTGTAGAAGGGCTTCGGTATTCCCGCCCTGCCCATAGTTGCGAAGGCAGGGACGAAGATTCTTGTCCATGTCTGAAGGGTCCACATGATAATGAACTCTCTGTGTGCAAGCCAGAGAATCCAAAGTCCGTGGCATGAGACCACAGCTCGCATAGACTATAAATACCGACAAGAATTGGCCAATATTCGACAGTCATTCTCGGAGCGACGGCAACTTGGTCGATGTAAATCGACAACAAGTCAAACAGCGGATCGGATTGAAGATCTGACGCATCAATGCGTCAATAGTCTTCTCCATGAACTGCCCAAGCCTTGCTCTGAGGGCGATTGTCATATTTTTGCTCCTCATCATAACCGCAAACTCGATTTGACGGCATGATATCGAACATGGATGATGTTTCTGGTCGGTCGCGTTCATGTCATTCATCGCGAAGGCTTATGTCGATGCTTGATGAATGAAACGGCCCTTGATCTAGGGACTGCTTTCTCTGATCCCGGGTCTCCGGCGACTAGTGAGCCGCGCATACTTTGCATTGTGCCGAATCGTCCCAGAAGCCTTCTTCGTCTCGCGATGATCCGAGCTACGAAGAGGACGACCGCTATAAGAGCAATGACTGCGAAGTATGGAGTTGTGGAGGTGAGCTCGGAGTGAGCTGCCGGCTCCGGGTTTGAGAGAACTTCGTCTTCGAGAATCTTAGCAGCAGGAGTGGGAGGCAAATTCTTGATCGAGTTGTCATCGGAGTCGGCTACTAGACCTCCTTTCCCGTGTGTTTGTGAATGCGTATGGGCAGGCTTCTGGCCGGCTTTTGGCTCTCGCGGAGGCGCAGTGTACGTGACTTTCGATGCTCCAAGAATATTCCCTGCCACATCGAGTGCTTCAAGCACAACATACGCCGCGAAGCCGTCAGCGAAGATTTGGGTTTCAAAGCCAGTCCTTGCTGCCACGTTCAAAAGTCTTCCCTTGCCCTCCTCATTTGCATCATAAAGGTTCCAAGAAGCGACCTCTGTGGCGCCGTTCCAGCTCACAAACACTTCTGTGGAGGTTTGTCCATCATCAAAATGTCCTACCGAAACCACAGCAACCTCCTTTTCCTTGGGCTGCCCGACGAATGGAAACTTGTAGTTCCGATATGAGCCAAGCCAGTCCGGCTTCAGATGAGCATCCATGATCAAGGTGCCGTTCGTCAGGTGCTCACTCAATGTGGCCTGCTCCGACCATCCAATGAAGACGTTGCCGTTCTCCAGCGTCTGAAGATTGCCGCGAGCTTTTGCATAGCCACCCGGGCCCTGAGGATGAGGATACTCAGTGACGACTGACACAGTCATTGGACTGGCTGCAGTGTTCAGAGCTAGGAGGAGTCCTCTCGAATAGTCATGAGTAGGAGGCAGATCGTCGATCTTAGCATTGTCCAATATCGTGATAAGGGTGTGCGTTTCGTTCTCGCTGACATATCGGACTGAGTGTTGCCCAGTGAAACTCAGGTCCCCCATTGCGAAGTCAGACTTTGCGCCGCCTAGCCGCCATATGATAGACCCATCCATTTTCGAAATCTTGTAGATGGCATTAGTGAAACGAGCAGAAACGAAGAAGTCACCATCTTTGCTTTTGTCGACTGAGTTGGCATGGAAGAAGTCCCAGCCCTCTTCACACTTCTCTTTAATGCTTCGCGAGTCCTGCCAAGTGCTCTCGCTCAAGCTGATTCGACCAAACGAGCTCCACTTGAGAGTTCTTTCCCAAGTCGTCGTATCGAACTCCTCAAACCCATCGAAGTCAGCCATGCAAGAAATCTCGTCATCAATCCCGACAGCCTTCGCATCTTCAGCAGCAGCCTTCGTCCTATTACCTCGCAGAATGATAGCCCTCCTACCATTGTTCACGAAATGAAACTCATGCATATTGATCAGATGTGGTCTCGTAAATTCTTGTGCCTTCACAATGTCGTACGAAGAGTTCATGATGACGCCAGCGCCATGTTCGTCCCAGATCATGGTCATGAGCTGTTCTCCCGCTACATTGCTGATACGAAAATCATCGACTCTAGTTTTCAGGAATTTTGGCGCACCACTCCAGACCAATTCTCCAGTATTTTCGTAGATGGTTGGTCCGATCCAGCCTCCAATCTGTTCATTTGCTCCCAAAGGCTCGCGTGGAGCGACGAACCAGTAGCCTGGAGAGACGAGGTCGGGATGGTGAATGTTGACGTTCCATTTTGGGGCACGGATCTCGGGGCGCTGGTATATGTCAGATATCATCTGTTGATGCGATGTGTGAGACCTACAGTGACGAACTGATACAATCCGCTTCGATCAAAGCGCTTCTCTACTGTGCCAGAGACTAATTGGGTGCTTGCAGCCAGGAGGAATAGTAGGGAATTAAGGAAGGAGCGACTAGGCATATCGCCAAGGAATTAACAGCACGGAATGGTCGAAGAGACCAAAGTGAGAGCCACGGAGCATTAGTGTTGTAAGGAGAGACATCTTGGCAGATGTTGTTGTCGATAGAAAATAGGGGGTGGAGGCGATCGTCCAAGCTTGTGAGAGGTGTACGCGAATCCCTGCTTCTGTCGGCGGCTATGTTTCTCCGCTCCGAGTATTACAAGCACGAAGACTCTGTGTCTCGCTGCATTGTTGTGCTCCATTCTGATGTGACACACTCTAGTAGTCAAACTGCACCTTCCACCTCGTCACGTCTTTAGGTGGTCCCATATCATGAGTACCCCATGCCATGCGCTTAAATCATGTCTTTACTTTATACCGTCTCTATCCATCTCCACCAAATTCGGACTCTCTTATGACCCTCATCGCCGTGCTCGCATTTCATCTTGTGTCTGCATCTCGATCGCCTCGTGGACGATCTGGTCAACGACCATTCCCACATGTAAAGCGAATGATTCCGAGCCTCCGTACGCTGGACCATAGCTCGGGAACTCACGACGCCCTGCTTGAAGGCTCTGGAAACAATGCTGGCTCAGAATATTCATTAACGCATCTCCAGTCATGTCCTGCGATTGCAATTCCAGGATCTTTTCTTGTAGCGCATGAATGACGATGAACCATTCGTACTGACAGAACTGCACCATCACCGCTGGATCGGGATGAGAGGGAGGCTTCACTCTCAGTACTGCAGCGACGGTAGTGGCGACGAGTGGGAAGTACTCGATGCGACACTTCACAGTAGGCACTCCGTTGCCGATGTAATGCGTTTTCCAATTGCCTTGGGCCATCTTGTTCCAGGCATGATATGCTTGGAGTCTGCTGAAGTCGAATTTGGTATTGAGCGTGAAGCCGGATGCCCAATTGGCTGCCGGTTGCGGCGTGAAGACGTTGTCCACGTTCATCACGTAGTGCTCCCGGGCAGACGCAATGATCAAGTCCAACATCTGTCTGACGTGATACTCAAATGACTTGCCTCTGTTGCGGATTTTGACCTCCAGACTGTAGTCAGGCCAAGCTTGACCGATCCAAGCTCGAGGCACAACCTCAGCCTCGAATTTCAGCCTGAATTGACCTACGCTGATGACGCGACCACACAGACTCAACAGCCAGGGTCTGATAGACGCAGCAATAACCTTCCACTGATCTCTGCAGAGATCTTGCTCGTCCCAGTTCGGAAAACGCTGTACAAAGCCCCAGGTGCGAGGGCGATAGGGTTGAACGGAGAGAAGCGCTGCGATAGCTTCGTCGGCCATTAGTGGATCAGTGTGTAGGTAGAGGAAGGCATTGGAGTAGCCGCGCGGCTCTCTGATCGTGCGTTCATTCAGTGACTCGGGCCGCACGATGTGTGCGACAACAAACTCCTTGTTGCCATCGAAGCTGTCCAAGATCCAGCCAGTCTCGCGGTCGTCTGGAGGAGGACGCCAGATGGGGGAGGTGTAGGCATCCGAGTCAACTTCGCTGTCGTCGTCGTCGGTGTCCGCGCCACTGGTCTCGCTACCGTCCTCAGCTCCATCTTCGGACGGCGGCTTCTCGTACAGCTCATTGCGACAAGTTGGGCAGGTATGCGATCTTTCCATCCAGGGTTTGAGACACTCGAGGCAGAAAGTATGGCGACATGATGTACTGACTGTCAAGTTGAGGGCTTCATGGCAGATCGGACAAGTGTCTTTGTTGGTGGACCCGTCAGGCCGCAGCTGCGCAATGTATTCATCCTTCGTAAGCAGCGCCATAGCGATAGACTCGAGGTGCCGCGCGATTGTTGAGAGTGCTGGGCGATGTCGAAGTTTGAGGAAAGTGAGGTGCTTTATGCATGCGCGCTGATGAAGCGGAACGGAAGCTAAAGGTATCTGCCTGGAGCATGGACCATCGCGCTGAGTTCACTTCTTTTTCTCCAGTCACATGCCTGCATCGTAGGAGTCTGTTCGCATTAGGTGAGTACTCGCCGTGCTTCTCTGTGCAAGTGAACGAGAATAAGACCAAGTGAGGTCGAAGGTTGTGATGCGTCAAACCTGCACCACCATTTGAGTAGTCGCAGCTCATGCTTGTTGTAGTATACATACCCAGACGTCTATGCCAGAGCCACGTCGCAACTACCGCGCGCGCTTTTGTAGACCTTCCATGGCTTTCTCATCATCTCGCGAATCCTGTGACGTCCATCCTACTCTTTACACCGTCTGCGTACCATAGCCTCTGATCCGATCTGCAAAGTCCCAGCTCTGGTTCTCCAACTTCTCGTCCTCGTGCAACTCCACACCCTTCTCGTCAATGACTGCGATGGAGTACTCGTTCATGCTCCGCGCATCTCTGTAGAACAGCACCTTCATGCAGTCCTTGATCGCCTTCACCGCAGTTTCCCGGTCGAGGTTCTTGCTTGCCTCTTCATCAGGTACCGATCTCCTCAGGATGGGCTGCGCAAGATGAGCACCGAAGCCTGTAGCCATGGTTGGCGCGCTGAATGTCGTGCCGAGCAGGTCTGCTGATGCAAGGAATGGCGTGCCCTTCTCATCCAGACCCGCCACAAGCAGCGCATTCCAGAGTGGATTGAAGTCGGATCGCCGCTTGTACATGACCTTGCCGAGGTAGGTGTGGAGGTTCTTCGCGCTCATCATGTCGGCATCTCCCTTCTCTTCAGTATGCGAGCCGGTGCTGTAGTTCTCTTCCACATCTAAGCTCTTTAGCAGGCGATCGAGGTACTGCATGTCCGACACATCTCCGCCGAAGCCGACTACTGCCTTCTTGTTGAATGGCTTCAGTCTGTGGACATCAGTGAAGCGGGCGAGCGAGCCATACGAAGCAAGGTTATCGGCAGCGATGACGACTCCAGACTTGAACTTGAGGGCGATGACGGATGTACCGGTCACGATGGGCGACTGGGTGTGGGTGATGGGTTGTTGGGTGCCGCCGTGGGATTGTGGGAGGTATGCGGAGTTGTAGTGGCCATAGATGTCGTCTCGCGGTCTGCCCCAGGCCTATACTGATGTTAGACGGGACAAGTGATGGTGATGGCTGCTGGCTCAAGACATACCTGTGGAAAGTGGTTCATCTTGGTGATTGGTCAGGTGGGACGAGTATGTGTCTGTGTGTTGTATGAAGCTTCGGCGAGAGTTGTACGGTGGGCAGAGAGGCGGTATGGTGTTTGCGGTGATGTTTCTGTGTGTCGATGGAGCTTCAGCAGCGTTGGAGGCAGCTCAAGTTACGCGGTCGCGATGAACTAGCGCCGGGATCGCCCGCTTCAATTGCATATGCATCAAGATTTCCCTAACATTGCGGAACCAATATCCTAACAACATTCACTCACTTTTGCCAAGATGAATGGACTGGTCGCTTACGGTAGCAGCGATGAGGAAGACGATGTCCAACCAGAGAAGCCGGCCAAGGTAGGTCAATGCTATGTACACCGACTGAAAGGCACGGATACCTACTAACGATGCACAATGCTAGATAGCAAAGATTGACCCTGGAGCGGCGCCAGTAGCAGCACCACAAGACGGCGGTATGAGCATGATGCATGGTTTCGTAGCGGAAGAAGACTAAGTTCCAGCAGTAGGACATGCCACGGACACCACCGCGCCAGCGAAAGTCCAATCAGCTGTGAACGACACACCTGTCGCCGACACAATACCAGCAGGACCTGCACCGGGACCTTCAGCAGCACCAGAAGCATCAAATATAGCAGAGGACGATTCAGAGCCACCACTTTCGCCATACACATACGAGCGTCAACGACTTCGTGAGCTAACTATGCCCACTGTGCCGAATTTCGACATTCCCGATTCACCACCACCTCCTGCTCGCAACAGTGAAGAGGCTGTGACACTAGCAGCCACGACCAAGAAATTTGAAAAGTTCTTGGAGCTGAAGAAGAAAGGGGTACATTTTAATGAGCGCTTGCAGAATTCGAGCAGCCTGCGCAACCCAAGTCTGCTACCAAAGCTCATGGAATTTGCGGGCATAAGTCAGGAAGACAGCTATCGGTCCTCACTTCCAGAAGGATTAGGTGTAACAGTCCGCTGGCCAGAAGAGTGCTATATCGAGAACCTCTTGAAGCAAAACGAGCGGAGGGAAAAGAAGCAGGCTCGAGCACCCGGCGACAAGCTCGATTTCGTGCCTGCAAAGAGCGCTGGCTCAACTCCTGGCGATGTTCCGAGAAGGAGCGAATTCGACAAACGCTGAGCGCTTCCACAAATCTGCAGCACCATGTCTTGCCTACTCCCGTGGCACAGCTTTGGGCCGCCTTACGATATCGAAATTTACAACGATTGCTGATTGTTGCTGCCCTAAGACAGGTCCAGAACACCACGAAAAGGTACACGGCGCAGCAAACTGTTGGTCGTAGCTTGCGAAAGAGAATAGAGTGTAGACATGGGCTGGGATATCCAGGAATGGAAATCGATCAATGATTCGCTCGTTCGTTCTTCACGTGCCTTCAACAGCGCCTAGACCTGGTCCTTGGGGGTCCAGCAGCTCGTCATATCATGCGAAAGGCTCGACTTCGTAGTCGACTGGTCTAAACACTTTTTACTCCATCTGTGCTAAGACACCGACGCAATGGTTACGAAACGCCGAGGCAGTTCTGACTCTTCGCTGAATCGAAGCAAACGACTTCGCGGGCCAATCACCCCAGAGGACTATCAGATCTACGACGATAACCGATTAGCGACAGCTAGAAGCAAATCCGGATCATGTCACGCTCGTGGCAAAGAACGCCATAGTGAAGACTACGAGCCTCATTCACGTCGTGTATCTACTGATGACGACACGGTTTCCACCACATCCATAGACACTGCCGAGCAAGTTGCAGCCACAAGATCATATACACACGGCAATACAGGACCTGTCTATTCTGCTTCAACGGGGTGGGAATGCTCCACCTGCACAGAAAATATCACGTTACCAACATTAGCCCAAGCACTGGCGCCGACCCGTGAACTGCTTCCTTGGCCCGATGCTGCACCGTCGGACGCTGAAAGGCACCATTATCTCGCATCAATTCCTGATCCGGAGGTGGAGGATGTAGCGCAGGCTTCAAATAAGCTGTCACACGATGCCTTTGACCACACTCATGACGATGAACCCAAACGCTCTATCGAAAGTCCTGCCAGCGATCGCCCTAGGAGCCGGGCGCATAGTCCAATTGAAACATACACCTCTCCCTCTCTGGAGAGCAGTGCGACGCCAGATACGAGAGCTTTCATGACCGTTGTAGGTGATAATGAGGTACCATCCGCATACGTCGACTTCGCTTTGTTCATGATGGAACGAGGGACAGCCCTTTTCCAATGGGTTCAGGATGCGAAGGCGAGATTGCAAGCTATGCAAGCCAGGCTATCATATCTCGAAGCTCAAGAAGCGACAGGCATGGCTTCAGCTCCTACTTGATGCAGAGTTTCTTTGCCGCGAAAGACGGCACCAGCTACAAGCTCGATTTCATTTCTCTGCCACAGCCGAATTCCATGCTCTTGATGCAATGATGCATCGTGGGGTCTGGTTATCGCAAAGGCATGGCACACTACCAGGTTTACAACAAGCTTTCGCGGGCGCGCTATCCGAATTGACCTGTCGCAAAGTATGCTGGCCTCTCTCCTGGTCGGCATTTGATGAACAGCATGGATATGCTGCACGAGCTCACCTCACCCTGCCAGAGCTGTTGGACGCGTAGAGACGTGTCACTTTCCCGTCATTCGATGCCCCGATCGGCTTCATCTGAACTCGGTCTCGCGACTGAGCGCAACCTCAAAGCGTCACCCTTCATGACCTGAAGTCTGAGCAGATCTCACATACGCTGCACAGTGGGCGGCACGGAAGCGCAAAGACGACCACTTCTACTACTGTGCCAACATCGCGTGCATAATCTGGTCGCTTACTCGCGTTCGGTGTTGCAAAGTACCCCAAAGACCTCATTCGAGCTACAACTCTTGCCTATGGTCACTTCAACAACAATGCCATCTTCTCGCCTCAAATTCCCAACTACGTTTCGGCAATTTCGTTCTCGGCCCCTAGTAACTACATTGGTGTCTGAGGAGCGCGTACTGGAAACGCCCGATCTTGTCAGATTCTCACAATTCATTGCCGACGATGAGGAGATCGAGGAGGCTCTGAGTGATCCACTTATAACGCTCGACTTTGACGTGGGAGGTTTCAAGCTTGCAGTACCCTCTGTCCCAGGCCATCCGATCGAACAGAAGCCTCCACCGCGGCTCCAGGTCGCATCGTCAGACAGCGGTGAAGATTCGGCGCTTCCTACTCCAGAAAAGCCGTGTGATATGCCAGCTTCCTCGCCTCCGGTTCCAAAGTCCACGAGCTCGCACGACAGTGGGATAGATATTCCTTCGTCTCCTACTCTCTACGCTAGAATCGCTTCAAGATCTTCACCTCATCCAGACACAGAGAGATTAGACCAGTCAGAAGCAAAGCCCTGGGACGTTACTAGAGACATCGAAGCACAAACCGAAGCTAGAGTAAGCAATGCGGATGCCGAGAAGAGCGCACAGTCCGTCAGTGACAACACAAGGGCATCGACTCAGCTCGATTCTATTACTCCCCCACGCATGCTTGCTACCGCTGCTTTTCTAGTACCAGACATGGAGGAATCGCGTTTGGCAGCCGCAGTCAAGCAAGTGCAGACATGGTCTGACGAAAACGGAGGTCTCAACATCCTCATCAAAACGATTCTGGCGAAAGCCGCAAATGCTGAGGAGACCAAATTGTTCAAAAACTTTGTCCGAGATGCCGAGACGTACCTCATAGCACAGGGCAAGCTCGAAGCGACTGGCAGTATGGCTTTGTCCGTTGCACCGGAGCATCATAAAGTGGTGGCTGATGACGCGACGAAGAGCAACCAAGACAGTCATATCGGTACCCCATCTCAAAAAGCAGAGGGCCAGACCGAGACGAAAGAGAGGGAAAATAATGGTACTCCGAACAGCACAGGTCTTCCCGCCAGCTCGCAGCCACGATCTCTCCAAGATCAAGTCGACAAAAGCATCAGCCATGTTCTGGAGCGCGATCAGCTCGACAAAGCCCTTGCTATCTGGCAAATACATCAGGATGCAACCTACAATCACGGCGTCAGAGACTTGCTCGAGAAGTTTCTCCAAAGTCGCGCTTCTCGGGATGAAAGCCAACGTTTCAAAGCCCTCCTGAAAGAGAAGCAAGACAAGTTCAAGATTCAAAAGAAGAGCCCGAAGCGTAAAGCGCGCACGGTGTCGAAATGCACGCAGACAAGGTCGGATACTGCTGACTCTCCTCAAAAAGTGTCGAAGGCAGAGCCCACCTCGGTAGCAACACAGACGGAGGAGGTCAGCCTCGAGCTCCTCGCACAGCCTTCAGACAGCCTTGAAAGACCGCTTGCCAGGTTGGAAGATGATGATGGTTTGCCTATGGAAGAAAGAAGCTGCGGCATGAACACACCTGCTCATATCCTGGAGGATCCTCAGGAAAATCCTCACGAGGATAGTGACAGCGTCCTGATCAAGCGTGAGCGTGAGCCTGATCCGCAACTTGACCTCACATCAGTGTCAGATGAAGGCCCATTCCGCAATCTTCGGAACTCGCAGCTGAAACGACAGAAGCGGGAGGAGGATGCAAGAAAGTTTGCCAAGTATCTCATGCAGACCGAAGACGGCAAAGATAGCCAGCTCTACCTGGATCTCCTGGAGCGCAGTGAGCAAGGGAGGAAGCGAAGAGATAGCAGTGCTGCCAAGATCGCTTCGAGGAGGTTGCATGCAGCGCTGAGTGAATCGAGTTCTGTCTGTGAAGGCGTTGGCACACCTCGTTCAACGCCCGTTGCGCTTCAACATGGTGACTCGAGGTCCGTGTGTAGCATAGGATCACCTACATCGGCTACAAACAACGACACGAACGATATTACGAGGCAAATGAGCGATACAGCAGAGAGCAGCCCTAGACCTACTTCTGTGGAGGCTGCAAGTCCAGAAGCGACTTCACCACATACACGAGTATCAGAGCGCGACGAGCGCAGCCCAGAGGCGACTTGTTCAGACTCTGGAGCTGCCACTGCCGAGCCTTGCACTGGCGGGGACCGTGATCAAAAACACAGTGAAAATGACACCACCTCTGCTGCACAGCCTTCGTTGCTGGAATTCAGTAGTGTCCCATCCCGGAGCTCCACCGATACCAGCGAGGCTACTTATAAGCGCTCCACGATCATCACCGATGAGACGTACAAGTGCACTTACGTTGTGGATCCAGAGAAAGCCAAGAATTCCGAAAGCACGTTCGCGGCACTCAAACCAGCTGCACCGTCGCCGCCGAACATCGCATCTCCGCCTCGATCTCCTCAGCTACTGCATTGTAAACGTTGTGACTATCATGCGTACGGGAGCGGCGACCACTCCAGATACTGCCATGGGTACAGGGCGCTGCGCAGAGCGAACAAATCTGCTCGCAGGCTCGAAGACAGGTTGAGGAAGCGGGCTGAAGCATCTACTTCGGCTTCGGCTCCGGTGCAAGACAAGCCGGAATTGAGCAAGAAGAGCACTATTGTAGAGACTGAAGAACAAACGTATCGCATAGCGATTGGAAGTTTGGGAGAATGGAATGTGAAAAGAGGTAGTGTGGCTTACAAGTCTTGGCGTTAGGTTCGCTCATTCACTCAAAAGTTGAACACTAATTTTAGCTTCATGGCTGCGCTAGTGACACAACCCCAAGACCCACTTCAAGCTTCTTTCTACTCATCTTCCTAGACTTTGCGACTGAAGTCCTTACAAACACATCGCGGCGCACGAGATCCCACACCAGTGCCAATACGCACCCTTCTGTCGACTCGAGTGCACAACACACACGCTCAAGCATTCTAAAAGACGACAGCGCATCGAACATGGCCGCCGCGGCCCCAGTACCCAGCCCATACTCGAGTCCACTGCAGGATCCCTCCATTCCACCGGCTGACGACAGCTGTCCGTTTGAGACGCTGCCGAACGAGCTCCGCGACATCGTTTTCGACTATGCTTACATCAAGGACGCACCATTCCGGCCCCGCACCAAATCGAACTGGAATTACCAGGAAGAGTATCGCCATCGCAAGGAGAAGAGAAGATTCGTCGTAAGTCCCTCAATCCCTCTTCCTCATTCAACGAATGCTAACGACGTCCAGCCCGGCACTTTTGGGCCATATCATGTCGAACTTTTCATGGTCTCGCGTTCCTGGCTCGCTGGAGCACTGAAATACTTCTACGAAAAGACAGCGTTCAGTTTCGAAGACTGGGCCGACGTCATATCCTTCTTCGACTCCAGTGCTTCAGCGTACATGCTCGAATTTGCCACCGCAAGTCCCGAGATGTCTCGCCTGGCAAGAGTGCCAGCTCAAACTTACCTGGCTTCAGTATCCGCCGTGGCTCTCAGCAATCACCGCCTTCCTGTATGCTTCGAGTACTGCAAGCCTGGTTTGAAGAATGTTCGACTGCAGCTTGGCTGTGACTTTTTCGAAGACAGCCTTGAGAAAGACATCGAAGAGGAAGAATGGACGCTAGAAGACTTCCAGAATTACGAGCAAACGAAAGGTCTTCTCGAAGTGGAGGATCTTCCAAACCTGGTCATTGAAACACATATCCCATATTGGCGCACTAATGACGAGCGCAATAACATGCTCAAGCGGAACGTGGAAAACTTCGCAAAGCTCCTCCTCGAGGAACACGCTCGCCCACGCCCGATTTCCGAGAACGGACCGGAGCCCTCTCCTGTGCCAGAGACTACTGGCATGACAACGCCGTACCAGGGATCGCCGAAATACTCCCCAACCTCGCCTGGCTACGTCGCCACAGGATGGAGCCCTCCAGTTGGATCGCCGATGTACTCTGCGATCTCGCCTTCCTACAACGCTGCAGAATGGATACCTCCGTTTGGTACGCCTATGTACACGGCCACATCGCCTTCCTACCAAACTGCACCACTACGCTCGCCATCTCCCATCCGCGATATTCCAGTGAGCACTGCAGAAGAGAGGGGAGAAGAACTCATCTCGCCCGTCTCGCCAGGTGTAGATCCCAACCAGGACCTCTACATTCCTCTCTTGTCGCACTTGGACCCAACACCATGCTCCTCGTCGCCACTCCGCGAGACGCTCGCTCGTGTGGCGGAAGAGAAGTACGATCCCTTCAATCGCCCCAGCCCGTCATCGCCACCACCCGCGACTCCAAACACATCACCAGAATGGCATGGCACCGAAGGACTGCATGATGACGAGATCCCGCGCACGAAGGAGGACTTCGCTCGTCTCGTCTTTGAGCGTGGTCCTGAGGTATTTGAATGGGTTCAGGATGCTTTGAAGAGATTGGAGAAAGTAAAGTGATCGGAACCGGCGGCGATGATCAACAAAAGAAATCTTACAGCGCACGATCCCTCAGTCTGTGTCTTGATCCTACTTCGAAGAGAGAAACCTTGTTGAAGAGTACCAAGATGATTTCATGGCGCTGTTCGGTACTTCATATGAGAGCTTCAAGCAAATGAAGTATGAGTCAAGCTTGTAGACGCCAGGGCTGTTTCTGTGGCAGGATGGATGTTGTGCTAGGCGAGCAAGCCTTGACGCTTTTTTCCTCTTGCTTTGGAAATTGGACTTGAGAAAGAGAAGAATATGGGCGAGACTCACTTGTGCAGTTTCCAGATTTCGAGATGCTTCTACTAGATTCATGTTACAATGTCACTGGCTGGGAAAGCCGTTCTACGTCTCATTGACACTGGATAGAGCTGACGAGGAGGTGATGTACTCGTCAATCACCTCTTCGACTCAGTCATCCGACAACGCTTCCAAAAGCATTTCCATACCAATGCTGAACGAAGGGACTGCGTAATTCACTGTTCAGACTCAACCAAAGAGGCCTCTTGGGCAGAAGTTGACACGAGGGAGAGTCGCCGCGTGAGATCAGGCTCTGCAATCTTTAGCACAGAGTCTAGCTATGAACAATACTCGACGAGTTGAAATAAATCCCAATGCTCCTGAGTTCCAATGTAAATACTCGCTTTTCTGGAAAAAAGATCCTCCGTATCAGTCTAATAGCAATGAAGTCCGATCCTGTCATCCGCAAATCTTTCTCATCCCTCCATCATCTTCGCTTCTTCCTCCCGCTCAATCTCACTCTCCTCTCCTCCGCCTCCAACGTCCTCCCCTAGTCCGACACCTCCCTTCGGCTTAGCACAAGGATCAGCCGCAAAGCCACGACTAATCTCTCCAAAGAAGTTGAAATTCTTCTCCATAGCTCCACGAGCATTGGCTGCCTCCTGAATGCTCGCGAACTCGAACAGCATCAGACCTGGGACTTCATCGTCGAAGCTCTCCTTCAGTGGCTTTTTAGCTTCTCCACGCATCATTTCCTCGACGACTCGGTCGAGAGGGAAAGTCTTCTCGGGGTCGTGAATGTAGAGGACACGGCTGAGGTTGTCTTCTTTCATCTTCGAGATGACCCATGGCGTGAGAGGACGTGTGACTGTTGGGATGAGAGTGACTTCAGCCTTGAAGATGGTGTCGGAGGTGGGAAGAGTGAAGGTCGAATCTGTTTCGCAAGACTTGATGAAGTCCTTGGTATCCTTGCCGGATGTGAATGTGAGAGTAATTGTGTTAGTCTCGATTGGTGGGTTGGTTCGAAAGCCAGCGGTCTCGTGAAGGGTGACTGAGAAGATTTTGCCAGCATGGATATTGGAGAGGACGTCGTGAAGTGTGGCAGACTTCGGGACGTTGGAGATGGTCACGGCTCGGTAGGCGTGAATGTTCTCCGAATGCGTAGTCGCGAACAGCTCTTCGAGTTCCTGTGGACCTGGACTTGGCATGGATCGTGGGCGCTGGTCGAGGGTGCGATCTCGATGCTGAAAGCGAGGCTGTTCGGAACGTAAAGCTTCATGTGGCACATGCTGCTCTGCGTGCATTGACAGCGCAAGCTGATGGGATACCTCAAGTGCAACCTCGGGCGTCTTGAGTGCGTCTGCATCGTTGAGCGCTGCCGCCGAGGACAAGTCCTCCTTTGCGGTAATCACAGTGAGATGGTCGAATGAAGCCGGAACTGCTGGCTTTGGCCATACAGACGCTGTCTCAGATAGCTGTGCCTCGTGGACGCTCGGCTTGACCGTCTCATTTGAGGCTTGCAGTTCTTGATCAGAGACTTCGCCGTTTTCCTGCTCTGGTTCAGCGCCAGCTTCCGCCTGTGGGGTTGTCGTAGCTAAGTTCACTACTTCCTGGACTTGCTCTCGAGCTTTTATCTTCTCCAAGTATGCTGGTCGAATCACTTCTTCATAGTACTCGATGTATTCATTGCCGGTGTGACGAGGATGGCGCACAGCGTATCCATGCCAAGCTCGAGCACGCTCTTCAGGCGTCTGGTCCTCTAGGAAGCAAGCCATTCCCATCATACGCATGTGTTCTGCATTGTGGAACGGCAGAGGAACCACAGGCTGAGGCTCCATTGGCGCATGAGAAAAGGTCGACGATGGTGTCGTGATTGGTGTGGGAATGAATGATGATGTACCATCGCCGTATTTGATCTCAAAGCCGTGCTGCTTCTGGTGAGGAATGGCTGGAGAACTATTCTGGGCGAAGATGTCCTCGTTCGTGTCGGTGTCGGGAGATGCTGACGAGAAAGAGTTGGCAATGCCCAGACCAACGGTATCTTTCTTCTGCTCTGGCTTTTTGGGAGTCAAAGTGACGACGGTCCCGTACGAGGCAGGTTGGCGAAGAGTGGTCTCTGGTGCTGACGCATCGTCCTCCTCAAAGCTAAGGAGCTCGTCTGCAGTAGCTTGTGTACCTGCACGTGATGCTTCGGATACTGAAGCGACACTGTCTCTGCGGCGATGCTGAGAAGGTCGGATACCGATTCGACGCTTTGGAGTAATGCGTGGCGTGAGACCCAGTTGCGCCTTGAGTCGAACATTTTCGTGAATGGCATCCTCGTACTTCTCCTGCAGGCGGGCATTGCTTTCGGAATAGGTATCGGTCGGTGGTGCAGAGAGTCGGGAGAGTAGGAACATGTTGGCATTGAGAGCTTCGGCCAGCTGCTTCTTGACCATGCGCAGCTCTGCTTCGAGCTCTCCATTGCGGTACAGCAGGCTGTGGAGGGTGTTCGTGTCCATGTTGCTGAAGTTGTTTGTATCCATGGTGGATGTTTTTGGGAAGATGGGTTGAAGTCGAAGGTTTGTTTGAAGTTGTGTCAAGAGGTTTAGATATAGCTTGAAATGCGTGAGCGGTCCGGTCAGTGAGCTGGAGTGAACAGATTCTGTGCTTATGCTTGAGCAGCATGTGATTGCGGTGTCCGCGTTGAGAACGAGCATGTGAGCTGCTGAAAGTGAGAGCGTGTGAACACTAAGACCACGCCGGGAGAAGAAACAGCTGCTCTTCCCATTTCTGCAAGAGCCATTTTGCATATCGACTCGCTGCAAAGGAAGCAGGTGCTGCTCGTAGTGAGAAAGAACCGGTCCAGGCCATGGGTGTTGAGAGTAGTAAGATTGATTCGGTGCAGGTCATATCAGATTATCTTGCTACTCCCGTTGTGTCTATGGCTAGACCATTGTATTTTCGGCGAGTGCTGGAGACAAGGCCCTTCCCAGCCATGAGCATGATGTCCCCTTGATATCAGTACAATGGAGTGCATATCATCCAAACGAGATACCTACTTGGCATGATACTTTCTTTTACACTCTGGTTTTTCTTTCTGGGATGCAGACCATTTTCCCGATCAGTAAATCCATATCTGGCTTTACAGTATCCACGGAGCTCGCTGTGTGTCACAGACACTGACATGGATGCTGAGCGAGACTCATGTTCAATGCACACACTAGAGTCCCCTGACGGGAACGTTTGCCGAATGTAAAGCATTGCATTCCTTCTCCACGTTGAGGAACCATTTCAAAATGTGCGCAGCTACTAATGTCAGCAATCGCGGGTGCCAGTCACGATGTTGCGGATATCTTGTTTAGACTCTCAATGGCCTGCAATTGGCGACTTCGACACGCCTGAACTTCTAACCTCATCTGCAGCTGAGTCTCAAGATGAGCTTTATGCTGGCAGTATCCGGAGTCAATATCTTGCCTCATCGGGCGTGTGCTTGAAGTCACGTCTGGCTAGCCGTGCATCGCAGCTGTTTCGAGATGCACAAAGCTATTTCGAGTTTCGTACAATTCGGTCGTCGATATTCTCCGATGCCATTGTCCGCGATCATTGATGAAAAGTGAAGGTCGAGGCGCGTGAAGGAGAATGAGGTGGCTGGTCGTGAATTGCTTGGCACCACTTTATCACTAGCGCGTTTCTACGCGACGCGTAAAGAAAGGCCGAGTCTCGTCGATCCCATCCCACCTTCTAACACCACACAGACTCTGCATTGCGATTGCTTCCAGCTCATACACGCATACACCAGCAGTTGCGACCATGTCAGTACTCGGCAAGCGCACAAGAAGTGCCGCTGCATCCACACCAGCAACAGCGACGCGCTCATCAAGCAGGACGGGAAAGCGCATTGGCCTCGAGATCTCGCATGAACATGCAGCGCCCACATCAACCCGCGCAAAGCGAAGGATAGCAATCAATGAGCCGAATGACGAGAATCAGAATCCATTTGTGGTCAAGCGACATGATGGAGATGAGTCGGGTGATGAGATGGAAGTGGATGTGGTCGAGCCGCCCAAGAAGAAGACGCGTCAGTCTGCGAGAACAGCACCTGCTAAGCACGGCGCACTCGAATCTCGTGTAGAAGTCTCTCCTGCCAAAGTCGCAAGCCATTTTAAAGTGACGAAGTCGGCAATTGGCGTATATCAAGACGGCAAGGACGACCGAGAGAAGGAGAATACACCAAAGACACCAAGACATCGCGACGCGCTATCTAAGAAAGTGCCAATCACTCCACGGCACAGAGTCCTTGCCAGTCAAGCTACTCCGAGATCAGCCAGAACACCGGTCACGCCTTCCAATGCCTCGGTCTATAACCAAGCACGGCAACTATTCTCGCGATGCTCAGATCCCGGCAAGCTTATCGGACGCGACAGCGAGAGAGCAGAACTTTCTACCTTCATCCAGACCGCCATCGAGTCAAAGTCGACGGGATGTCTATACGTTTCAGGACCGCCTGGCACAGGCAAGAGCGCGCTTCTGAACGAAGTGATCGAGGAGCATGTTCAAGATGGCAGCATACCAATTTCTGTCGTCAACTGCATGAGTGTACGAAACACCAAAGATCTCAGCCAGAAGCTGTCAGACGACCTGAATTTGCGAGAAGATGCAGGCTTCGATTATCTCAGGTCGGTGTTTGTGCGAGGAAAAGCAAAGGACAAGAAGAAGTATTTGGTGGTGCTAGACGAGGTGGATGTGCTTGTGGATCTGGACCTGTCTCTCCTCTATGGCCTTTTCGAATGGTCGATGCAGCCGGCATCGCGCCTGATCCTGATTGGCATTGCGAACGCACTGGATCTCACAGACCGCTTCCTCCCACGACTGAAGGCACGAAATCTGAGGCCTGAGCTTCTCCCGTTCATGCCGTACAGCGCGGCACAGATCGCAGAAGTCATTACCTCGAAGCTCAGGGGCCTTTCAGGTGCAGAAGCGCAGACCGTACCCTTCCTACACCCAGCAGCAATTCAGTTCTGCGCCAAGAAGGTGGCAGCTCAAACTGGTGATCTGCGAAAAGCTTTCGACATTTGCAAGCGAGCAGTCGATCTGGTCGACCAAGAGACACGAGAGAAAGACTTGAAGGCAGCTCTCGAGAACAGTCCTTCAAAGACACCACTGATGGAGAATGTGAACCTCTCGTCTCCCGCCTCGCCGAGTAAGAAAGCTGCCTACACAATGGACACTGCTCCAAAAGCAACAATCGCACACATGGCTAAAGTCACAGCTCAAGTATTCAGCAACGGAGCGACGCAACGTCTCACTAGCCTAAACTTTCAGCAAAAGGCAGTCCTCTGCGCGCTCGCAGCTCTCGAGAAACAGAAGCGCGAATCACAGATCGACAGGATCATGTTCGCTACACCATCGAAGAAAGAGACCTCTGCGCCTTCGGTCAAGCAGCTTTTCGAAGCATACACAAAACTTTGCAAGCGAGACAACGTCTTTCACGCCCTTTCAAGCGTTGAGTTCAGAGACGTGGTGGCGGGTCTCGAGACGCTAAGTCTGCTGTCGGCGGTCGATGGCAAGAATGGAAGCTTTGCTGCACCTATGACACCGAGCAGAACACCTGGCAGACCGAAGAAGAATGGATTCGCTGGCGAGCGAATTGGCGACGAAAGGAGAGTCGCGAATGCCGTGGGCATGAAGGAATTGAATGCAAGTCTCGAAGGACCTGGAGGAGAACTGTTGAAGGAGATGCTGGAGGATGGAGTGCTTGCTTGATTTATCGAACGCATTTCAGCGACATGGTGTCATTTCGAGCATTATCGCATGGATGGGCACTTTACTGCTTAGCGAGGCGTTGTGGGCATTGCATGGACTTGCATAAAGTTGTCCTTTGAATATCATGATGAAGGGATGGCACTGAGCCTGCATAGAACTGATCAAATGGAGGTCAATGGTAGGACATCAATTCATTCCACTCTCGACTTCACGATCGAAAAGGCAAATCTTGCTATCATTTTGATTACTATGTGACCTTCATGTCTCGGAAAACCTCAATTTGCTTGTGTGCTCGTGAGCAGAAGTCAAGCAAAACAATCACCCTTAGCTCAAAGGCTTTGCCTCAGCAGTGAAGGCATACTACGACTCTTGATGACTCGTGAAATGCTCTCTTCTCGAAGGCATTTCGACCAAGCTCACTCATGCAAGATCGAGACTTATAGGCCGCTTTACCATTGAGCTAAGAATGATCGTTGAGACAACCAAACATCAGAATGTATATCTATGCTGTTCGGATGGTCACAGGGCAAAAACAATCGCCCTTAGCTCAAAGACTGTTCCGCCTTCTTGACCACAGACTATACACGGTCCGTACGCCGTGAAGATGTGGTCCAGTCCCGGCGTTTTAGCCATGCTCGACCGAGACTTACAGGACGCTTTACCATTGAGCTAAGAATGATTGTTGAGGTGCTCGAAGATGGGTTGTGTATGTATTTTTTGAGTTCTGGCATTGGAGAGAGTCGGCATCAATTCTTTTAGTTGATCGATGAGATTTGGGTACATGAAGAAGACAAAACATGAAATTCGATGCATACATCGCGTGCGAATTAGTATTATGGTCCCTGTCTCTTTCTTGATACAGTGCCTGACCGTATGTTTTATGTTCTATTATACATGCCGCTTTGACCCTCCACCATTGAATACCTATTATACGATCGACTATGTTTGTTTGGGATACTGTGATTCGTCGACAACTGCTTGATGAGACTTATGCAGCGATGGGCACTGGCGAGTGTTGTGGTCCATCAGATTGGAAGAATCGGCTGGCCACCACGGCAGCCTTGCGCCTAAAGCCACGACCGCGAATGATGCTGGAAGGAGGTCCTCGCAAAGCCTGTACCCGTTCCATGTAGGAAGGGAAGTCGGGTTTCTGCGGCACGACTGGCACGACTGGCACCTCGGCGGATCCGAGGATTGTTGACTCTGGCCGAGCTCCAAGCATTGGCGTATCCTCGACGGCATTATCGCCAGTCTCAGAGCTGAGGAAGATGTCTTTGAAAGTTGAAGCTAGCTCGTCGACGTCGACATCTTTCGTGCTTTTGAACCACTCTGGCATCGAGGTGAAGCTCTTGAAGCTCACTTGACTGAATCGTGCAAAGACAGTGCCAGCGAACACTTCCGGGTTGTCGACGGAAAAGCGCATTCCATTACCTTGCATCAAGCGCTGTGCGAGCAACCTGACCACTGTAAGACGATGAGCCCGGAGTTGACAACTCTCCCATAGCCTTAGCCTATCTTCCATGTATCGATGCGTAGAGGCAGTAAAACCCCATGGCCCAGCCTCCTGGTGGTCTCGATGGTGGTGACCCGTGCAGTGATGTGTCGTATCCAAAAGAAATCCGCAATGACCGCTAGCTGCAGCCTTTTGGTGGAGTCGCAAGTCCTCAATGAAAGCAAAATGAATGTCGCAGTCCGTACAGCTGTAGGGCTTTTGTGTCATCTCCATGAGGTGCAGCTGAGCGTGAGTGGTAACAGCCTCGTCAGTGTCCTCGAACAACTTGCCACAAAGATCACAACGAGGATCGATTGCGCTTGGCCAGATGGTGGAGTCTCGTGTGCTTGATCTGTGCTCCTCGCCCGGCGGCCGTGCCAGCTCAGGACCATCCACGATTTGAGGTCGGACGACCTGCATATCGGTGTCTAGTCTCCGCCAAGTTTCGTGGCTAAGTGCTTCCGAAATGTGCTGGCCACAGGCGTGATTTTCACGTAGGTGCTGCCGCAGGTAATCAGACCGAAACAATTTTGAGCAGCCAGGACAGGCACGTTTCTTGTTCAAATGTACATCGTCCTCGTGCCTCGCTCGAATGTCGTTTCTGGTAAAGGTCATGGTACAGCCTGCGTACGTGCATGGGTATCGTTCACCGGCTGTACTTTTGATGTGTCCCTCCAGCCTGAATTTCCTGGTGTATGACTTTCCGCAGGAGCAGTGAAATCGTCCATCTTCGGCAAGGAACACTTGACAATGAGGAGTGCCAAGGGCTCCCTCATCCCCATCGTCCCTTAGTATTGAAGTTCGTACAGGAGTGTCTACGGAAAGGCGAGCCTGCTTTGCTGCTGGGCCAAGCCCGTCAAGTTCTGGATTTGGCAGAGAACGCTTAGGGCAGGGCAAAGTCTTCGCTAATGTAGCATCCATACTGCCATAAGCTGAAGTCGCGATGTGGCTCAACTGTGGATCCAACGAGCGCGGCATCGTGATCACGCCTGAGCTGATCCATGGCATCTCGGGCCAGCATTCTGAAGTATTGAGACGGACGACCTCTGCTGTGCACGGAGACCCACTGGCTGCGTATCTCACGGATGGCCAACTTTGGGGTATTCCAGCGATGCTGAACCGAGTCTCCGTCGCCTCCAGGCGCTCTTCACCAGGAGAGACTGTCCATTCCAAGAGTGCACTACTTGAAAGCGCATCGTACGTATCTGAAGAGGATGATAGCTGACTCTGGTTGGTCGAAGATTGTTTAGGATCCGTCTCGATGTCCATATCGGGCCTGTGTGGCGTCGTGGCGAAGCGCTGTCGCGTCAAAGACTATCTCTGATGATACGAAGGTGTTGCAAGCAAGGGGAGTGGCGGCAGTGAAGTCGAAGCAGTATTAGATCTTTTATTCGATGCAGACATTGCTTAAGAGTAAAGGTCGTGACCAGTGAAGAGTGTGCAACTGTAATCTTGTGCGGCCTCTCCAGCCAGTGTGGCTCCCTTCGAGACCCTTCACCACCAGGCCGCTAAAGGAGAGGATGCAGAGAGGCGATTCAATTCTCCGATTCGCCGCCCATTTCTGCACACTTCACCACCAAGCTGTCCTGAAACACGTCGCAACGTGTGAGCGAGATTAATCATCTGCCAAACAGTATTAGATGCACAGCACGTCTGCCATTTGTTCCTGCTTGGCTGATGTTCCAGCACCACCAGGCTCCATTCTGGTGGCCGCTCATTGCATCATGATAGACTTGCCGTGATCTCACGAGAGGAAGGCTCTCATCGAGCTCGTCGTTAGCATTCATTCGGTCCTGATCAAGATGAGGTAATTGCTGTATTGCTGTGTGGAAGGCCACTTTTGCGGTGCAAAACTTGTCAACCTTGCCCGAAGCTCTTCATTATATGCGGTAGCAGCAGGGCGCAGGGCGCATATGCTCGCCTTGCTTCAGCAGGGACTCTATCATCGTCCTGCCGGTCCTGAGGCACGGGTTTCGTTGGTCAGGATGTTGTGTCGATGAAAGTGGTGAGCCAGAAGCAAGCAGTTGTTTTTGCGGACACGACGATACGAAAGCAACTCGGGTCCCGACCCCTGTTCGGCTACCATGCCGATGGCACGTGTTCCGAAAGATGCTTTCTTGCTCCCGCCAACGACACCAGACCAAACCTTCCGGACTTCTCGCGCATCGCGTCGCCCTTGCAACCGACTTTTGCGGTCTACCTGGCAATCATTAAAGGCAAAGAAGGATACCAAGACTCTCGATACATCTCAAGGCTGATGAACATGCTGTGCCATCTAGCCAAGAATTGCGAATTGGGAGCCACAATGGCGTGCCAGCCGGAGTTGCTGCGACTCAGATGAATCTCGCTATCAGAATGACATCTGCGCCAGTGGAACACGAGAGCAATACGCCGTCGGCAAAATGGTACGTAGGTCAGTCACTCCTAGTAAGTAATTCGTCCAGCATATGAGATCTACCCTAGGCATCAGATCTGCTTAATCATTCGGTTTGCTTCCTTTCCTACATCTTCACCTCTAAGAAACACATCACAACGCTGCAGGCGCAGATCAACATGATGGTGCTTCACGTCAGGACTACACTGCTCATGCTCGCAGCGTACTTGCTCCTCAGTACCACAACAGCCAGCAAGTCCACGGATTCCGCGGAGACGAATCTGCCCTTCACAACCTTTGCTCTGGAAGGCAGCAATGGGCGCTACGCCAGGCTCGATACCAGAAATTTGCACTCGAACCCTTTGGTCTTTGACAGCAATAGCATAGGCGACGAGCCACGAGACGCGACCGTATTTCTTCTAGACAACCAAGGCGGGCTGATCGTCTCCTCTACCTCAAGAACTCAGTTCGGTGGTCGTCAAGCAATGCAAGCTACGAATGCCGGGACCAATGCAGTCGTGTTCGAAACCCCAAGTTCGTCTGGCGCTGGGTTCACACCACTAGCTTGTGAGATCGACGAACATATGGCCTTTACCTGCAGGGTCCAGGGCTGCCGACCATCTGGAGGGACCATCAGCAAAGCCAGAGAGTGGTATTTAGGAGACGAATCTGGACCACAATTCACAGTCAAGGCCGTTCCTATACCACATCAGCAAACCCACTCGAAATATGCCCACAAACACATCTCATCACCCAACGATCAAACAGTCCTGCGAAAAGAGCTTCGCTTCGGAAAATCTTGTGCTTCATGTTGGACAGTACAACAGCAAAACAAGAAATGATTTTGCGGCTATCATACATTACGAATTTCAAAAGAAACACATCCCATCATGGTGCTCCTCCAATGCTCGTTCTTCGGCCGTGTACAGAAGAAGTGAAATTCTGATCAGAGACCTCCCGTCACTTAAGCCACCGCAGTGGTGACATTGCGGCAGTTCTGTGGCAGAATGATGAGATCACCAGCCTGAGTCTTGGTTGGGTCAACATTCGGGTTGAGAGCCTTGATCTGTCCAATGCTGGTGTGGTACTTGGTTGCCAAATCGACGAAGAGATCGCCAGAAACGATCGTGTAACTGCCAACAGACTCGCACTGGCTGCTTGGGCAAACTGGGATATTGATGATCTGGCCGACTTCGATGAGATCTGGGTTTGTGATGTTCGGGTTGGCGCCAATAATGGAGTCGAGGGTGATGTTGAAGTCCTTGGCGATATTGGTCAAAGTGTCACCAGAGCGAACATTGTACGCATTTGGAAGACCAGTGACGCAAGTCTCAGTCGCATTCGGTGCTGGTGGTGGAATGCAAGTCGAGTTATCTGGCATGGTGCAGTTAAGCGGGATCTGCAGGGACTGGCCAAGAATGATAAGGTTGGGGTTCGTGATGTTGTTGGTCGCAGCGATGTCACAGATTCCGGAGCTGTAGGTCTGGGCGATGGTCGTGAGAGTGTCGCCGGACTTGACGGTGTAGTTTGTGAAACCTGAAGCACCGCAGATGGTGGTGTTGGTGAACGGAGTCGGAGAAGAAGAAGAACCAGTTCCAGTTGATGGGCTGCCTTCTGGGCCTGATGCACCGTTAGTAGAGCCGTATGGACTTGGTGAACCGTAGCCAGATGGACTGGAAGGGCTTTTTGGAGTCTCTTCACAATCTTCAGGAGTTGTACCACGGGACTTGAGAACTGGGCCGGCGAGGGCTGAAGCGCTGAAGAGCGCGGCGATCAAAGTTGCGGCGCGCATGGTGGTGAAGGTATGATCTCTGCTCGATCGAAAGGTATGCCGATGTGTCGGTAAGTCTGCTTGCTGCTTTCAAGCTTGTCGTAAATGAGTGTGTTGGTTAACGAGTGACAGGTAAAACGAATGACTAGAAAGGGCAAAATGTGTAAGCAGTTGTCGAACGGAAGACTGGAGAGTCAAAAGGTTTGACTTTCGTACCTGGATTTGATAATATACCGCACACTTTCTACAATTCCATCGATCTTAAGCTAACAGATCTCCTGCGTCGGTCGGTCCTATTCTACTCCTCGATGTCAGCCCATGTGTTCTCCCTTCACTAAACATCACAAGCCGTACCTTCCGGTTTCGGAATAATGTCGCCAAATACCAAAAATGGGAGTTCTTGGCCGCGCCGTCGAAGTTGCAGTAAGCGCTTGTCAGGAATGCGAATTCGCCAAAGGAGTGTGTTAGCTTGAAGCAAGCTATCGGCGTGGTCTAGCTTGAAGAAAGAGGAGATCGAGAATCAGAAGAGCGAATAGTGCACTGTTAACAGCCTGGTGTTGGCTAATCTCGGCATTGGTGAAATGTTCTGGGGTGACCTGGAGATTTACCGGGTTTTGATGAACGTATCCTAGCACGGGGTCAGCCTAACACGTGCTTCGTTCGCCGCTCAATGCTTCACATGCGCTTCTATTTGTTGCTGGAGAACACTCCTGGACAATCACATCTCAACACTGTCGTGGCGAAACATGGGATGGGCTGCAATACGATCCCATGTGGAGCTATTCTACTTGATGGACGCGCAGGGTCGGCCTCGATTTGGCTTGTCGCCTTTCTTTATCCATGCTTTGGACTGTTCTCGTTAGATGGCCTTTTCTTGTCTTTATCACACGGAAAACGCGGCCGCGCGGAAGGGCTTTGTAGGTTCATCACGGGACTTGGAGTGAGCACGCCGAATGCTGGAACAACAGGACAGATCGACGACGGCGGTCACTTGTCTTGTCTCGATTCGCATATTTACAGCCATTGATGGAATGCTTGCCGCTATTAAGACAATGGTTAGTTGACTGCGATCGAAAGAAGGATGATGCTTCGCTCTTTGACAAGAACGTCATCCAAGTTGCTAATGCTCGAAAGCACTGAAGCGTGTAGAATTGGGTGATGAAGCAAGAGACAAAGATGGACCATGACCCGAGAGATGAACGGCAAGAAGAGATGTTACAAAACTCAGTTGACCCGCCTACAGTATCCTAACGTCTCAACACCTTAAATTTATCACGCGAAAGCAAAGAAAGCACCCTGGGCGTCAGGGCTTACCTGTGATATGCGCATGACTATCCAGTCCATCCAGCCAAGAGATCCGCTACCTCGTCCATCTCATTCAACCACTCTGTTTCTTCGGCCTCTGAAGCTGGTAATGGAATGCCAGCTGCCTCGGTCATGGGCATATCCTTGTCCACAGCAGCTTCGACCCCTTGAGCGACGTTCGAAGCGACTAAAGTGTCGATTGTCATAGGAGTTTCGAGTGCAGGAGAAGTCTCGATCACCATTGAGCTTGCTGATGTCCGATCGAAGCAATCGGTGACTTTCAGAGATGCCATCACTTTTGCAAGATCTTCTTCCTGCAAGTCAGATAGACGTGCGGCAATCTTAGGCACTTGGCGTTCATGTACATGAGATCGCTGACGACTCACCTTGGAGATGCGGGTTGGGCGAACTGGCATGCTACCAGCAGCGTCACTCCGAAGTGCGTCGACACGACGGTTGGAGGGTCGCTTGTTTGGGGATGACATGTTGCTTGTGATGCTCGAGAAAAGCACTCCAGCTGTGGGCAAGACGTGTGTCTTCAGATGTTTAGATGTCACAGACTCGAGGATTTGTGTGCTTATGAGTATCCACTTTAGTCGTTGAGTGTAAGGTCTCGATACCTGATCAGCTTCCGTGTTGCTGTGCGATGGACCCGAGAAGAGAAAGACTAGATACGCCTCCGACGCTGGAGTTTTGATCGACTTGCAGGTGAAGATGCCTTCTTTGTCTTAGCGATACAATGCTATTGTAGAACATCAAATACAGCAAGATCTCCAGAACAGCCTTTGTCCATCGCCTGCACTGAATTGTGACATTGCTCATTTGGCTAGGCCACTTGGTCGCGATACGTCCTATGCTGCAACGGGCAGCATCGACAAAGTTCCTCCATCAATGATAATCTCATGTCCAGTCAAGAACTTGCTCCTCATAGCGAACAGATACGCCTCCGCACAATCATTAGGTGCACCAAGCTCGTTGACAAGCGTCGACTTGGCAAATTTCTCCCTTACTTCCTTCCATCGAGCATCCAAGAGTTCTGTATTGATGACACCAGGCGTAACAAGATTGACTCTGATCGGCTTCAAGTCGATCGCCAAGCATCGACTCAATCCTTCAACACCACCGCCAACCAGTATCAGAGAACTCATCCCTGGTTGAGGTCGCTTGACGAGAATGCCAGATGTCATGGTGAAAGAGCTCTTCGTCGAGACACTGAGATATTGTCCTGGGTACTTGGCAATATGTTTGGCAACCATGAGAGGCATGATCAATCTCAATGTCTGCGCTGATGGATCGATTGCTGTAGCAGCAGTCACCTCATCGAGCTTGACAGGATCCCATCTTGCTCCGGCAGTGCTGACGATGTGGTCCAGAGGACCGCCTGTAAACTTGACGGCTTCGTCCAGAACGGTTTTGACATTGGCCTCGACTGTATCGGCAGATGAGAGATCTGCAGCTATGCCAGATACCTTGCCCTCCGGATAGAGGGCTTGAAGTCGAGAGATGGCTTTCGAGACCTTTTCTTGAGATGAGGAAGTGACGAAAACATGACTGTTGACTGCGATTGCACCAGAAGCCACTGCAAAGCCAATGCCTGAAGTGCCGCCGATGACGAGAGTTCGTGATGAAGCGAGTGCTTCAACGTGAGGAGTGTCGATGCGGCTGGTCATGGTTGACTAGATTGTGTCGAATAAATAAGGTATCGATTTTCTCGTTTCCAAGCCATGGACATTGTGCTCTTATGTGTTTGGCTTCATCTTGACGTATGCAACGTAGAGCTGCTGGTCGTTGTTCACTAATATGCAACATGAACGGGCATAGGAGATTGTTGCTCCTGTCCCGACGGAGTTTGGTAAGCTGGCCAATGAATGTCGCGCGAAGGATCAATCTCCACAAAGAAGGTCGCAAACAAGTAACTTGAACGTAACGCCTGTGATCAATGGGCGGGCTGTACAATCCGCCGTCCACCGATGTAGCGTTTTGTTGTGATTTACTGGCAGAGCTGCGTTCAGCCCCAGCTTCGGGTGGTATCCGAGGGCATGTTCCTGTTCAGTGTACCGCTTGGAGCAGTATGTCGTTTCGGCTGTCTCGATGAACATTCGTCGACAGCTGGTGTGGCAAACGAAAGTTGGCAGACATGGAGTCGGCTGAGGAATGTATGAGGGGTACAGTGTCTATCAAGAAAAGCAGTTTCAATGAACAAATATCCGCTTCCTGTCCCAATCACGATCCTGACACCACTTCTCCACCTCCTTGTCCAACTTCTCATAACTGTCGTAGACGTTGTTCATCATCTCATTGACACTTTGACCTTGTGCGACCCTGTCTGGGCCATCGACTGACTCCCAAATGGATCTCATGAGCTCCATGACGGCGAACAATTGGTTAGGTAGCCAAGTAACGATCGGACTACCACCAGTAGCGGTCGGGTGCGAGCTACGCCTGATGATGTACTCGCGGGCAAAGAGCCAATGTCTCCAGCGGAAGCTTCGAACATGTTCAAGCAAACGCAGATACAAGACTTTAGTCTGAAGGTCCTTCAAGCAGTACTCTTTGACACCGATCTCCTCTGCACGAGATCGCACGTACGCAAGGAAGTCTCGGTGTGGCTTTGGCCTGTATCCGCGGAAGTCTTTCAAAATCTCGGTGAGCGGGTTCTGAGGCATTGGGATCTGAAGCAGCGAGTCCAGTAGCGGAATGATGGCATCATTAGCACCAGACTCGCCACGGAAGTATTGTGGTCTGTTTTCGTCGACGCCTTCATACACAACACCATTGGGGAAGAATGGCTGGTTGGTGATGCCAAAGATGAAAGTCCGATAGCTGATGTAATCCTTCGGACGTGACTGGTTCCACATGCCCTCCATAGAGTCCTCAATCACACGCATGGTGCTGAGGAGAAGCTCGAAGGCGTCATTGACAGTAGAGCTGCCGGTGTCTGCTGCTACAGCATCGAGCATCTGCACGGCACCCTGTATGAGTGGTCCGGTGTGCTTTACCATGTCGACGTGAGTCAGGATGAAGCCGGCCTCGGATGAGCTCGGGTCAAGCCCTTTTTCAAACGCTCTGATCAGACGAAGATTGCTGTATTCTGATGCACCAATGGCAGAATTTGCGAAGCGATAATTGAAGAGAGCATACCCGGCAGCATAGGCCAAGAATGCGGGCACATCTAGGCTGGTACTTCGTCAGTCAACGCACTTCAGTCATTTCTCGGGCAATACTTACAGCTTAGCACACTTAACGAGCGGACCAGCGATTTCTTTTGGTAGTAGCTCACGGCCCTTTCCGTATGTGCCATCAATATTCCATTGCTCCCAGCAAGGCTCAAGCAGATAAGCAGAGGCCAGGAAAGAGTAGTCTCTGAAGGCGGCAGAGACGGAAGTCAGGTCAGGCTTGCCATCCGAAGCAATGAGGTTGTCGATCTCATGGTTCAAGTCAGGCAATGCTTTCTGTTCGTCAATTGTCAGGCCAAGCTTATATGTAGCCAGCAGTCCTGGAGTGCCATCAAGCTTTTCGATTGGCATGTCATCGCAAAGTCTTTGAAGAGGAGCGAACACCGGGGGAAGTTCGACTTGTGGTGTCTGCAAAGGTAGAAAGCCATTCTGTGTTGTGATAGTGAAAGGATCCAGAGAAGGCGGAAGAGTGGCTGGATCGGCGTGTATATGCTGGAATACGGCGGCCGTATCAGTCACCTTGATGTTCTCTTCGTGGCCAGTGCCACTGCTGAGATAGGGACTCATGTTGCTGAGAGGAGAGAGGGTGGATGTGAAGAAGTGAGATGAAGACGAAAGGGCTTGGCAAAAGCCACGTGAGACAAAGAACAATATCAGGTGGTCTTGTGAAAGTGCTCCAGATCTGTGTTCTGGAGAAAAAGAAAGAGGATGAAGTCTGGAGAAAACTTGCCCTTATGTATCTGATGGCCGGAATTCGCGCCTGAAGTATGGCATTTCCATTATCGCAGTTTTGCAAAATGGTGTTTTCCTATTGGTCTGGCCGGAACATATGCGCGGTGGGGAGAGCGCGATAGCAGCGACTTGACCGCCTGATGGAGACGCAAGGGATCCGTATGATGATAGACACCAAGACAGAGTTGAGTGAGTTTTAGAGTTCATCCAAAGTTGGGATGGAAGGATGGAAGGTCGCTATGGAAGACGACATGAGCACACTGGGGACAGCGACAGTGAGTCTGAACCAGAATGCGAGGCGGCTGCGGCGGATAGATCTGAGTAGGATGCAGCGTACGCTGTAAGGTCGTCATAGCCCTATGCGAGCAGCCAACGGCAGCCGGAACTCTCGAAAATTGTAGTGAGGTTGTGGTGTGTAGTTTGCGAGGTGTAATGTCAAGGTCACGTGACTCACGACGAGATCGAATTCATCGGAGACAATGTCGAGCAGGCAATCGAGGCGTGGTCCAGTAAATGTCGTCGAGCAATGTTGCACACCATGAGTGAATGTCTCTCAGCCTGATCACGGGACATCTTGGCATGTCGAGACAGTTCGCTTGACATTCGGAACAAAGGTCGCTGGAAACGAGCGCAGACGAGAGCACTTCCAAACTCGTCTGAGGCAGCGGATCGTGATGAGCAGGCCTGAGTAGCGAACACTTCCGGACGCTGGCTCAAGTATGCTCGAGACGCAGAGGTACAGCTCAGGCACCGAGCTGCATGAGCATTTTTCGCAAGGAACGAAGATTTGGCCAACTCTTCCGGAGGCACAAATCCAACCATATCAGCTGGCAGCAACACTTCCGGAGCTGTCAGGCTGTGAGAGGCGGCGCATGGCGAGAAGTATCATTGTTCAGATGTGGGTCCATTGGTAGCCAACACTTCCGGAGGCATCCAAGGTATTCCCATCGTAGTACTGCGACCTGACAAGAACGATTCGTAGTTAAAGGGCTGAAGTTCGCGCTGAGTGCGTCTAAGTCGTTTCGGCCTCGGGGCTGAGGTTGAGATGAGCACTTCCGAACATCTCAACCTGAATGGCCCAGGGCTTTCATCGCGGCGAGGCCAGATCCAAGCAAGAGTACTGACAGCAACACTTCCGGAGCTGTCAGAATGGTTGTTCGGTTGACAAAATTGTGCTCTGTTGTGAACAGGAGAAGCTATCCTCTACACTGATAAGAGGTTTCATCGACCATCACGGTGGTCGGACTAGCACAAGCCACCTCTTGTCTGGGCAGAATATCTTCTGCACTGAATTGAGCCCATCTTCTGCTCGACAACTTCTGACGTCTCTTTTCAGATGGATGCTGTTGCCATCTATGGTGCAAATGCTGCTCAGGGCGGCGATTTCGGACGGATGGCTCATCGCATGTGTGGTCGAGAGTTGCCGCAGTCGACAGCGCCGAATATATGATCGGAAGCCGTCTTCGAGACACGCGGGTCGGGGAGTCTGTGGAAGGTGAGAAGTATGAACTTAACGATGTCGACGTCCGTCGGTGTGCAAAGCGAGGAGAAACTGCATCGTCGCTCCAGCCTCGGCAAAGTTCTCCACTCACTCCTTCACCAATGACGCCAAGAACATCCCAGGCGTCATGACAACAACACCTCCTCCCGCAACCAGCAGTAGCCTCCAACCTCAATGACAAGAGCCATCCTCAGAATCCAACAACACAGAACCCTCATCACAACTCCCCTCAAAAGATCCTTCTTCATCCCCTCACAAACCCGGACAATGGCAACCAAAGCACCCCCAATCATCGCAACCAGAACAGTCCAATGTCTCTGCAAATCAGTAAAAATCGAAGTCACAGGACAAGACAAAGGCTCAGTACTATGTCATTGCAATAATTGCAAGCAATCTTCTGGAAGCTCGTTCATGCATAATCACAGATTCACGAAGTCTGAACTAAAGGTCGTCGAAGGAGGGAATGTTTTGAAGGTGTATAAGGATTCTAATACGAAGAGTGGGAACACGTTGTCGAGGCACTTTTGTGGGAATTGTGTACGTGTTTGCTCGCTCTGGCTTTCGTGTTGAGTGCTGATTGATATGTGTAGGGATCGCCACTTTACTTGTCGAATTCTGCGATCAAGGGCTTTGTGGTTTTACACTGTGGTAATCTTGAGGGAACCAAGACTCAGCCTATTATGGAATTGTTTCCGGAGGATAAACCGAGCTGGATTGGGAATGTCTTGGAGGAGAAGTCGAAACTATGAGACAGCCTTAGACAAGTGTACCAGCACGACAGCAACAGAAACACTTCACAATTGAGATACGACATCGAGAGCACGATTGCTTGTGGCGTGCACAGGACGAGAGCGGTCGCTTCCATCAATGCCCCTGCGATATAGTCGTAGAGTTTGATGAACCTGATATGAGCTTGGCAGGGTTTACCATTGCACGTCACGTCTTTATATCACGGCGATCCAAGTAAGAAATATGCAGGGATGAAGAGACAGACCTGTTCAAGAAAGGAAGAGTGAAATGGCTGATGAATGATATTGATGATCAAAAGCCCGTGCTAAGATTCCCACAAGAACTCTGGCAAAGCAATGATCTGTGATAGTAATACCACCAAGAATGGAACGCTAACTCCAGACTACCATCTCCAGTCGCCAGCCGATGCTTCCACCAGACACTACGTCCTTGATCATGTCGACGTTTTTCTCCTCAGCCTGGGAAACAGTGGTCAGCTGGAAGGACGACGAAAAGCGATCACACTCAGGAAGTCTTACCCTCATATCATTCATCAAAGGCCGTTCACACCTTCGGAGTCTTCCATCCCATCTTCTCTGCCTGCGCACATGCCTGCTGCGCCTTTTGGTTCCAGTTTTGACCTCCCCAGCACTTCTTGAGAGTACATCCAGCCTTGTTCTTGGTCTCCTCGCTGGCACCTTTCGCCATGGCACCGGACTTCTGCCAGGCAGCCATGCAGGCGTCAGAAGCACCACTTGCGCCGTTCACATCGACGACATCAGCGGTGTCAGCTGCATTTTCAATAGCGAAGGCAGATGCAGCAAGAGTGATGAGAGCAAGGACCTTGAATTGCATCTTGATTATGGTCGATCAAAGTGTATTGATGTTCAATACAATAAGCGAGTGTCGTGAAGTTGTGTTGCTGTACTGTTGCAATCTTGGGTGTTCTGTGGTCTCTGCTCCAACGGAAGAGACAGCGCAGTGTGCTTATATCTTGTGTCATATCGATGACTCTCCTGATGTCTCGTCCTTGGAAACTTCATGAAGCTGCTCGTGCTGTTGCCAGACTGGTGGAAGCTGACGTCGCTTTCATCAAAGAGACTCGTAGCAACATCCCAGCTCGCTGTAAGGGCATTCCTTTCTGGGAAATAGGCTCTCGCCCGATCCCAGCTCAGTGCAAGGGTTTTCAGGCACGAGAATCGCGGAAAGCTTACACGCACTTCTCATGAGGATGGTATCTGCTGTCATTGGTCAAATCACGAACTTGGCTATGTTTCAAGCAGCAGTACGTATCGACATGTGCAACGAGGATAAGTGAGGGCTCGCTGAGTTCTCGATGCTTAAAGCTCTTCGTATGAGCTTAGCTTTACAGCTCATCAAAAGGTGCACCATCTGTTCGGGCCGCGATTTGCAACTGACGACAGCTTGGAAACAAGTGACTAACGGACCATTGGATACAAGTGACACCGAGCGTCCGTAGAACATGTAGCAAGTCAATTCTGGCGCTATTCATCGGACCGTCTCAACGACAACGAGGGGAAAAGTCAGTTCGTAGTCAAGACCGTCTGCCGTGTGTTCGCAAAAGGCTCAGAGGACACCTAGAACAGCGGAGGCGGTTTCTCACCAGCATCAACATCGACCCAGTCGTTGTTCTTCAGTTTGTCGCAGTACTCTCTTCCTCTCGCATTGTCTTCACCCACGCAAGCCTGCAATGCACAGCCACACTTGTGCTCCAGCTGCTTCGCGTTGTACTTCTTTCCTTTAGCGTCCATTGCCTCCTTCGGATCTTTAGGGCTCTTGCACATTTTGTACTTGTCCTGGCACGGGTCGGCTGGTGGCTTTGGAGCGGGCTTCGGCATTGGCTTAGGCGCAGGTTTTGGCATTGGCTTCGGAGGTGGCTTCGAATTAGGATTCGCAGCTGTGGGCGGTGGAGGAGCAGGCTTTGCATCAGGATCGATCCAGTTGTTCTTCTTGACCTTGTCGCAGTAATCTCGGTTTCTAGCACTATCCTCTCCGAGACAAGCTGTTTGCTCGCAGCCACACTTCAGTTCAAGTTGTGCGGCATTGAGTTTCTTCCCGGCGGCATCCTGTGCCATCTTCGGATCCTTTGGTGCCTTGCATAGCTCATACTTGTCTTTGCATGGGTCGTCCGAGTGCAGAAAGGTCGTTCTGGCGATGGCTGTCGATGCCAATAGGCCGATGATGAGCTGAGTGGCCTTCATGGTACTTTCTTGAAGGGCAGTCTTTTTGCTCGGGGTCGGAGAAGGTTCTGAAGGAGAGTATCAATAATCTTGCAATGATGCTGCAGAAGGGAGATCTGTTGATCTTATTGTGTCCACGGAAGGAATGGAAGAACGTCTCTATGTGCAGATGAATCTGATCGAATATGGATCTGTGATACATGCTTCGTTTCGATACTGGGATAATAATCTCAGGCGCGAGTCAATGGCATGATGAGCACTTGGGACCTCGTATTGCTATGCTCCAGATCCCAGCAGGATCCATGTAGCCCAGAATAGAGCAGAGAAGTTCTGAAGCAAGGCATCGAATAGCGATTGCAGAGCGCCGCCGACGGCCGTATCGAGGTCTGGAAAAGACGGTTCTCACGGACAGGTTGCAAGAGTGCTGCACTTCCTGAGAGCCAGGTGAAAAACGTGTCTTTGGAGGGCGTGAATCTAGAGGTCGTCAACCTGGTCTCATCATTTCGCAAGGTTCACGGCGCTCATTCGTCGATCCGAGCACGAGTACGGCATCTCAGCCTTGTCCAAAGAGACGCAGAAGCGTGTTTCAGTGCCACTGCCAGTCTTGTGAAGATAATGCTTGGAATCATTCTTCACAGCAGAGGTGGTGGTGGTAAACAAAGCACCAAGGAAGGGACGCGACGTCGGCGAGATCGGCCGGGGAGATCGGGGAGCACGGAATTCGTCGTCTATTCTTGGCCAATGTATGCTTGGCTACATCGCAGACAACACTTCACGAACACTTTACGAACCAGTCATTACTCAACATTGGCTGGTTGTGGCGGCAGTCGTGCTCCTGGTAGATCCAAACTTCTTCCTCAAACCGTAAGTATATCTATCACGGTTGTTACGCCTTCCTTTGCTCTCATTCCAAACATCATTCACCTAAGAAACATATCACGAACATCAACAATCATTCTCCTACATCAAGATATATCAAGCAGCAAGCTCATGAAAGCAGTCTCAACCTCAGACTCCATCTACAGCCTACGGTTCTCTCACTATAAAAGTCCGAAAATGGCCTCCACGACCAATCCTCCACCCAACCAAGACTCCTCTAAACCAACCCAACATCAACCCTACACCATCGGCTACCAAAAATCCCACATCCAAAATCACAACTGGCGAACAGCAGAGAACTCTTCCGCTTTCCTCATTCCTCACATCATCCAGAAATCAAAATCAAAGCCCAGCCTCAAACTTTTAGACTGCGGCGCCGGACCCGGAACCATAACAGCCTCTTTCAGCAAATACATGCCTTCCGGCCAAATCACCGCCACAGATCTTTCCGAAGATGTAATGTCCCAAGCCCGAGAACATGCAACATCACAAGGAATCACGAATATGAAATGCCAAGCGGCTTCGATATACGAGCTTCCATTTGAGGACAATACGTTTGATATCGTGCATGCACAGCAGGTTTTAGTACATCTCGATTCTCCCGTGAAAGCGATCAAGGAGATGCTTCGAGTTTGTAAACCTGATGGAGGTATTTTGGCGTTAAGGGAGAGTGATATGAGGATGTGGTGTTTTTATCCTGAGACGAAGGAACTTGTGGCTTTTCATGAATTAATTCAAAAAGTTATGCAGTCTTCCGGTGGAGCGAAGGATACGGGCGTTAGACTTGTTTCTTTGGCTATGGAAGCAGGAGTCAAGAGGGAAAGGATTGATGCGAGTATGGGGACTTGGTGTTATTCTACGCCTGAGGAACGAAAAGTTTGGGGCGGGACTTTTGTGAGCCGGTTGAGAGGGAGCGATATGAAGGCCAAAGCGGGGAAGTTGGGGTACGAGGAAAGGGAGTTGGAGGAGATGGCGAAGGGGTGGGAGAAGTGGATTGAGACGGAAGATGCGAATTTTGGATGTTTGCATGGGGAGGTCATCGTTAGGAAGCCTTGAGAGGGAGGGAGGTTTGGAGATGATATGTGCATAACGACGACAAAAAGACCATGTTCACAGTCCAAAGCATTCGAATCTGACTACTCGTGCAAGGAGAAATCTGGTCATGGCGCCAGATGTGTTATACACAAATTGATTAGAAATAAGACGGCACTTCTCTTTTCCTTCCACCGAACGAACCCACATCTCAGTTCCATCTCAGTCCACAAAAGAGTGCAGGAAACTTAAGGTGCCATCTCAAATAAGCATCTCCGTCCCCATCTGTCCGTCCCTCCCCCTTCCCTCACAACATCTAAACAGATGCCACCCCGAGCCTCATTATTCTTACAATGCGTATTCCATTGATCACCCGCAAGCCTCTTGGACGCAGATTGACAAATCACGACATCACCACTGATGCCCACAGTACAATCAGGGCAAGAATCCCATTGATTAGGTCCCGTAGATTTCTGATACTCGACACAAGCGGCTCTGGTTGCGGCGTTGTTCTGCGAGCGTTAGCGAGACCAGACACGGAAAAGATAGAAAGGGGAGAAAGAGGGACGTTGCCCGCCGTAAATGAAGGTGTCATGGAGGACGGAAACAACAGCAGACTGATGCGGAATTTGATGCGAAATCGACTGCTTGTATGGGAGTGTCTGACAGCAAGGCGAGAAGTGGTCAGGAAGGACTAGATCGTCGTCTTGTCGAGATCGTGCTGTAGAGTGTGCGTCAGCAAAGAACAGAAGTTCATTTGGTGATAACAAATCGACTTGGCGCGATGCAGGGAAAGGGAAGGCCGTAGCCTTTCCCACAACTATGCTAAGTGCCAAGTGTCGCACGACCGGTATATGAGGCTACAAGACAGTCTTCAACGCTGACAGATGAACAGGATCTCATCGGCACCAGGATATCGTTGTACACGCGCGGTGATCGCGCAGGCGGGGTTCCGACGTTAGGGCCATTGTCTGCGACCGTCAGGTGCGCCCGAGATTCAGAAACAATGCGCGTTTGGGACTCTCGGGTGTGTACTGTAAAGCTCTTGTTACACGACGAAAGCACGCTAGAAAAGGTCTGTACATGCCAACTTCCTCTTGACTGCCCTCTATTCATCCTTCCCCCAACTTCATACAGCCATGTCTATCTTCGGAAAATGGCACCAGGTTGCTTTGGTTGAGGTGTCTTTGGTGGGGTATATGAGATCTTGCGGGTCTTGATGGTTGACCACTTGTATCTGCAGTGCACAAATTAGTTGAAGAATCGATGTCTGGACGTTAATTGTCTTCTCCGTACCTCTTCACCCAGACAGACATAACGAAAAGAGTGGTTCCAATAGCCATAACCTTCCATCCCATGCGCTTGCGGTCATCCATTTCTGGCTCTGCAGCCCAGTTCAAGAACTCAACAACATCCTTGGCCATCTGGGAAGTAGTCGCTGGAGTGCCATCCTCGTACTCAACAAGACCATCGTAAAGTACACGAGCCATAGCAATACCGGGACCGGGGAAGTATGGGTTGAAGTTCAAGCCGGACTGTACAACAGCACCTGCCGGAGGTTCCTCAGGATATCCAGTAAGCAGAGAGAAAATGTAGTTGCATCCACCGTGACGGCCCTTGACGATGAGTGAAAGATCTGGTGGCAGAGCACCATTGTTGGCAGCACGACCGGCCTCGTCGTTCTTGTATGGAGATGGAATGTAGTCGGAAAGCTTTCCCGGGCGCATCTCGATCTCACCCTCGTCGTTCGGCTCGCCTGGGTACTCGTTCTCCTCAGCCATGACCTTGGCCTCGTCCACAGTCATGATGTTTCCGACAAGCGTTCGGTACGGGATTCGGCTGAGAGAATGGCAGGAGGCGCAAACTTCGCGGTAGACCTGGAAGCCTCGACGAAGTGCGGCGTGGTCGAATGTCTTGACGAGCTTCTCGTGCTCCCATGGGTACTGTGTTGCGTGGAGACTGTGCGCGACGTCCTGTCAGTTCCAATGCTTCAACGCGCCACCCCATATCTATTCCTTACCCTTCTTCAGCCGGTGTCATGGCGTGTGCCGGACGGCCGAATTGATAGTAGTACCATGCCACGGAGGCGACACCGAGTGCGGTGGACGATGCGAGGAGTGTGTTGTTCATCCACTGCGAGCCGGCGGATTCGGAAGAGCTTTGCGAGGAGGCATTGCGCTGCGAGGAGATGTCCGTTAGCCCTCATATCTCTCATATGTATACCGTACATCGGCCGCTATGATATTTCGATGTCGCTGTATCCTGTCGCATCGTCGGGGTGGTGGTGTTGGCCTCAACATACCGTGGCAGTCTTGGTGGCAGCGTTCTTGCCAGCGCCAACCGCGCGGCCTGCGCGAAGTGCTGTCCGGCTCAGCATGATTCTAGCAGCTGCCTCAGCGCTTGAGACTCGCTACGAGATGGCGGATGGAGATTTGGAGCACGGTGGTGTCGTATAATGTCGTTGTCGCTGCTTCCTGATCTCGCCGAAGAACAGCTCCTTCCACAAAAACGAAGCACGGGCTGGCCCGCATGATTCAGCTCGACGTGATTGGGCGATCGAAATCCACTCTTTCCTGCAGCGAATTGCAGGGGAGATACGTACTGCATCTCTGACTTCACCATTTTCTACTATATATTCTGCGATCATCTCTCAGAGTGACATACCTTTCATGGGTGCAGTATTGCTGCTAAAGTGTCAAAACCTGTGTCGGGCATCGGACAGGGCCAAGTATCTCCTCTATTGCGAACGGGAAAAGGCTCACACGAGTCACAGCCGTACTGAACAGAAATAGCTGCGCAAATGCCTCCTCCAAGCCCCAACCGCACCTCGCAAAAGTAGAGATGACTACTTGGCTGAGCGGTGTTGAGCATTCCATATGTGCCTACGCCCTGGCTAATCGCCGTGTAGATCTCGGTACGATCCTGTGAGGGGCCTGACCATCGAGACGACCTGCCTCGCGAGTTCATCTGCATTATCTGCTAAAGAGTTGCCAATCGGCTGCAATGACTCGACCGCAATTTTGCATGTTGCGAATCCGGCAAAGGGTCCAGATAAATCAGCGAGAATCACCCTGCCAGCCATGTTCCCGGTCAACTGGTGAAAAGGCAGGTCCATTGTGCCTTGCACCACATTTTGCCCAGAGCGAATCTCTCAATACTATCCAAGTCATCTTAATCATCTTGCGCTAATCTGTTGCATTCCCGAAAGTGGCATACGCCATAGTCCAGCTCATGGGACAAGTGGCTGTGTATATATCCATGTTGATCAGATACGCGCCTGAGTTGAACTCGTGCCAAATCTTTTCAATGATCCAGGGATATTTGGAACCCACAGGTGCCTCGCCAACCACTATCAAGGAGATTCCGAAGACATCTACAGGATTTGATACCACAACCCGGAAGTCGTCCCGGTGTATCACCCACGAGAGTGTGACCTTCACCGTGATCAGCCAGACCTAACATCGAATGGCTAAAGACTACTCACCGAATTGCAACCATGGTACAAGGCTTTCTGTTTGAGATTGGCGGATGCCAGCCCACTCATGCTCGCCGAATATTCTGCTCGCGAGCTGAAGGTCATTCCAGCAAACTGCGACACTGTGAGCGTCTGCCGAATGCTATCTTTCACAGCGGTTTCTCACAGGCATGTTTCCCGCTGTGCAGGATCCATCGAACATATAATTTATGGAGTCCGACATGAATTGCAAGTCCTCCGCTACTGTCTTATTGAGCGTCCGGTCGTCGATGATTTGAAAGAACTCCAGAAAGATGTCGCCAACTTGCTGTGCCTCTTGACTGCTAAGGCAGAATGTATCTCGATGTGGCATCTGAACACCATTTCGGCCTCTATCAGCGTTATGGTCAAGATCCGACAACACTGACGCAAATTGCGCCATACAACAAAAGATTGGAAAGATTGGGGCGAAACGGAACATATCAATGGAAAGCCTATTCCAGCTCGAGAGCTATCAAGGCTGCAGCAATTGCTCGCGTGGTACGATAGAGATGTCGCTGCTATTTGAGCGAAAGATCCGGGCAGATGAGCAGTACGCGTCTAGTGTGACAGCCACATGCAAGCCATGGAGGGGCGAAGTGCAGCGCGCTGTGCCGCTTCTCAGTTCAGCTGTAGGACCTACAGTCCGCTCCTACCGAAGGATCGGAAATGACAACGAATGAGCCACCTTGTCTTAGACGTTGATAATGCGCTTCTTGTGGCAGCCAATCCGAGCTGAACAACGCTGATGTTGGGCTAATGATCAACGTTCCAGCTCTGGACTGCTCCAACGCAAGGCTGGCCTATACCACTTTGGGATTGGGCATCGTCACCGGTGTTACTCTTTGCTAGCCACAGACCCCACCTCATCAATTTTGCTCCTGACCGCCTTGAAGGCCTTCGTCATCTGCACACATATTATCGCCCACAGGATCCCTTCTTATCTCGAACAGCAAAGATGCCAGATGCTCCAGTGCCACCTATCGAAAGCCAGCAACCAGTGAGCCCGCAGGAAGGACTACTTCAAAATTTGCCATCTGGAGGAAGTACAGCTAACGAGAAAAGACTGGATTCCGAGAGGAGGGTCGCGTCCATTAGCTCATCGAAACAACGATCCGTCACCACAACGACAAGGCAGAGACGCGCAGATAGCTGGCACAGCATTTGGCTGTGGGAGATCCTCATTGCCACGCTCAGTGTGTCATGTATGATCGCAGTAGCAGCTGTCCTTCTTTTCGTGCAAGATCGTTCTCTAGCCAGCTGGGCGCTGCCGATATCACCGAACGCACTGATATCGATCTTTACCACGATCTCCAAGTCTGCCGCACTATTGGTACTCGCCGAAGGCATCTGTCAACTCAAATGGATCTTCTTCAGTCAGAGCTCGAGACGACTGGAAGATTTTGCATCATTTGACGAAGCCAGTCGCGGTCCATGGGGCGCGTTACTCTTCATCTCTTCTGTAGGACCTCGGGCATGGACGGCTGCGCTGGGTGCCTTGGTGATTGTCTTTACCTTGGCCATGGAGCCGTTTGTACAGCAGGTGCTTACATACCCAACCGAAATGATCCCGTCTAGAAACGTGAGTGCGACTATTGGCACTGCACGCGTGTTTGACTCGGGCAGGACCGAGAGTGCTATGAGCAGTAAGCCACATGTCTCCTCCTCTTGGCGTATACTTGCTGAGCTCATATCAATAGCTGAACAATCTAGCGACCTCATCGACGCAATGGCACTCGGAATTTTCACATCAAATACACAGACGGGCTTCAGCTGTCCTACGGGAAACTGCACTTGGCCTTCCTTCGAGAGCCTAGGGGTATGCAGTGAATGCACGGATATGGGTGCCATGGAAGCTTGCGGCGTTCCCGTTAGCGGCAGACAATATGCGGGCCAGTGTCTTTTCAGATCCTATGATCCAAACCCTGTTGGCGAAACGCTGTTCGTTAATGCGACTTCGGCATTCTCTTGCGCCTCCAGCGCTTTCGCCAATATCAGCATAGTCTATGACAACCCTGGTGGCTTCACTCGATGGTCATTGCGGAACGCGCGCAAGTGCACACTATCATTCTGTCGCAAATCGTACGCAGAGACCAACTTCACCGGAGACATCTTAAGGGATACCGCTTCTCAGCCCAAAGCATTGGTTGCCGGTATTGCTGGCTCTGGTCCCAACAGGACAGGTCTTTGTCCATTTCGGGTGGACGGAGATGTTCATGGTGGAGACGAGACCTATTGGATAAATTGGTATGATATCGAAGTTGTCGGAACCGCTCTCACATCTTTATTCTGGTCGTCGTTGAACACAGGCCTCGGTGGCAACAATCACGTAGCCGCAGCACTATCCCGCCGAAACGACGGCGACATTCCTCGAACCATGGATGATGTTGTCACAAGCATGACGAATCAGATTCGGCAAGGGCCAAACGCTACTCAAATTCGTGGAACCGCCCTCATCCCTGTGGTTCACATAAAAGTGTCGTGGCCATGGCTCATCTATCCCGCAGCGCTCGTGCTCGCAGCCGTTTCCTTTTTGATCGTCACGATAGTGTTGTCACACAAACAACGGCATATTGCCTGGAAGTCGTCGACGCTTGCGACAATGTATCACAGCGTGCACAGTCAAGGTACTGCCGACGCAAGGCTGTACACTTCGAAATCGATGCGAAACGCAGCACGCGCGAGTAAGGCTCTTTTGAGTCGTGATGATGAGGGCGGCTTTGCTCTCATCTACAAAGACTAGAGCGATCACTCGAACGACGTACCAACTTCCGGGCCTGTTAGCAGCCCAAGTTCTCATGATACACCAGTTCAACAACAAGTCACGACGAGGTACAGAAGTGCCCGGGTCCTCAGACTTTCATGTCACAACGCTGCATGTTCATCGATAACGACGGTGCTATATACATTCACCCACTCAGATTCGGACCAAGACATATTTACATTTCCCACGCCACCAACCAGCAAACCTGCCCTCACCTTACGACCTCTCCGTCTCCACAACGCATTCAATCAAGATCCGTGCGATCCATCAGCCCCAGCACTCTTGCAATGATCGCCCCACTGATTCCCAGCAATCCTCTTACTAGAAGAATTACAAACAGTCGCAGAGCCTCTCATTCCCGGCGTGCAGTCAGGACACTGGTCATTCGAGCTTCCGGTCTTGACATTCGCATATGCGGTACAGGCACTCTTCGTTGCTTCGTCGTTCTATTTCGAAGGTTAGCAATCCGCCAGGAAGGAGGAAAGGCGCGGCGACTTACGGGAGTCTCTTCTTCGACCGGGACGCCGCCTTTGACTGGCTTGTAGGATTTATCGAAGCACCATCCGTAATGGTGCATGTTGGCTGAAGCGCTGTGAGAGGACATGAGTTAGATGGTTGAAGTGGTTTAGAAGAGGAAGGAAATGCTTACGCTGAGACACAGGTCGCAATGATAGCGAGGGTGATGGTTGAGGCCTTCATATTGATTCAAGCTTGGAGATGCGAACGACTTGTTGATCTTATTCGAGGAGGTATGGATACTTCTGTTCTGGGAATGCGGGTAATTGCTCCATTCCTTTTGCCTCTTATATATCTGGATCGAAGACCTCTTGGGAAACCTCTCTGCGCGACCAGCTTCATCTTTCGGACGCATACAAGGATACGCCTCTGTTCGAAGCAGAACGGTTCGTAGGAACATTAGCGAGGCTTTTTCGACATGGAGATTGCCATTGTTGTCCGGAGGATGCAGACGAGGATCTTCCTACTCCGATACGAACGGAGAACGCGATCTAAGATTTCTTCGAACACGCCAATACTGTTCGGTCACGGGGGTGGTTTTCTGCGCGTGGTTGAGAGACCAAGTTTACGAGTGACCGAAGACGTGATAGTCGTATCGAAGTCTTGAACGGCAGGCAAGCCATGTTTGCACAGTGCATACATTGAGTTTCTTGCTGTGGGTTTCTTCGGACTCTGGCTCACCTGGCTTAATCTGGCCTTTGACGTGGCCTCGGTGGCATGCTGCGCAAATCGCACCAATACGACGAGCTTCATAAGCGGCCACTGCAGCACGGGAGCGGCACTGATGGCGCTTACAGCTATTCTTGAGTCGCAGGTCTTCCACCGGAGTGAGGTGATCGATCATCACCAAGTCTTAGGATGTCTTTCCTCAGGAGCGATTTGGGAAACTCCGTCTTTATCTCACGCATACACTGAATTGGCAAAAGACAGGGAGTTCAACGCGCCTGATAGACAGGATTGAGCTGAAGAACTTGAACTTCGCCGCCCTGTGCTATACTATGTCGTAGCTGCACATTCTGCTCATGCGCGCGGCTCGTGTGCCGAGATCCCCAACGCAGCGGTATCAGCTAAGTGACTGCAAAGCCACGCGAGTCCGGTCTTGGAAGGCGCGTATTGAGCTTGGTCTTGTTTGCGTCGAATCAGCAAAGAACCTGGTGCGAAATTGCAGCTACCCGGGTATTGTGGCAGTCCTTCTGCTATGCAACACTTCAGATGTTGTTTGATAAAGTTTGGCAACAGCCGTTGGAAAGGTTGCGGAGCCATCTATGCTCACACGGTTCCAATGGCATGATGGCTTTAGAAACGCTCCGAACGATTACCTTCCGAAATAGGACATCTTCCTCTGACTCCCTCAAGAAGACCATCGTCGTAAGCTGCTGCAAGACGTTGCGGTACATCGCATCATCTGACCTCATCACTCAAGGGAGCAAGGCCTAAGCATAGACTGCATTGAAATGGGCGGAGTTGGACCTTGCGTACGAGTGAGGTCAAAGAAAGCCACATCACCATAAGATCCACACCTAGATCACAGCCGTAACCTTGCAAGACCCAGCATTCTGGTTCTGCTTACTCAAACGGTTCCATTTCAGAGATCTCACTGCGCCAATGGCTTTGCACTGGATGACGCCGACAGATCATTCTCATTTCTTGCGATAGTTCATCTCGACCACTGTGTCTTCTCCAGCGTCGAAACAGCTACAGCCTGCTATTATGATAATACAACGGCATGGAAGCACATCATGAAACCAACCAGTATGCGAGCAGAGTGGCAGCGACAGGCAGCTGCTGTTTTCCAGCCTTGAATGCTATCTTGCTGCACATTAACCTCCGCATTTGAGGCTCACTCTTCCAGTATGGATTGCTCCGGATCACCGTGTACGAGTACTCTCTTGGTGTGTACGGAACAGACACACACTGCGCCGCTGATGCCGAGACCTTGAGTCAGGCCTGGGCCCAACCACCATGTTTTGTCCAATGGCTGCGATGATAACGACTCAACCTCAGATGAGTACCTCTTCCCGGACGCTGACCTCGGCGTTCTTCAGGCCATATCGAGCAAATGCGTCAGCCCTATCACGAGCAACCCTACCAGTAGATCTGTACGTCAAGATCCCTGATACTTTCGCTTCAACATGCGGACATCTACCTCACCTGCATATGAAGAATACTCCGCGCTTCAAGAAGAGTCGTCTGTTCAGTTACATTTCTATACAGCATTACCTTGACTATCTACACTCTCTGGTTGTTCCGGACCAACTCTTGGCACGTGCTTTCGATCCAGGACTTCCCAACCTCATTCGTGATGCACAGATGATATTTGTATCACTGCATCTTGAAGTCTTCTACCATTGGTGGTGTCGCGTGGGATACATTGCTTCTCGTGTCATCAGCTTCGACCGGACGCCCTTACAGCTGGGCAAAATGTTGGGGCTACAGATTTCTACTTGGAGTGACGATGTTAGACGCCTAGTATGCTGCTACGCTCTAGCAATCCAGGACTGTTGACATTAGCTTTCAAAACTCCGACTGGAATGTCACATATCCGGCTCCGTATACTAAACGCTTGGACCGTCGAACACGGAGAACAACCAGCGTCTGATCATTCAGCCAATTTTAGTTTAATAACCGCTTTCGGTGTGAGCACTATCCGTGGCTTCCGCTTCGCTGCCGCCCACCCTTCGGGTAGTAATAATCCACCTTATAATCGACTAAAAGTCGACAATCCACCTTATAATATCGTTAGATTAGCATTAGAATAGGCAAACAAGACCTATAGAATATATTAAAGACCTCTATATATAGTATA